>CABFVZ010005156.1:15268-26215 GCA_902151445.1 Timema monikensis
TCAATCCCCTAAAAACCCCTCAAAAAGATATTTTTTTACAAATCACCTCGCCCGACACTAATAAAGTTTCGCCAACACTCTTGGTAGTCATCACAATAGTATTTTTTTCATGTCGACTTACTACACGTTTGAGTTATACACATACATTAATTACCCTAGTGAACTAGGAATGGGGAAGGTGACATTCTAGATTGAATGTACCCACATTTGCGTATATTAAGAGTGGGGAACCATTTTAGGGGAAAATAACCTTGTTACACCCGACTGGGATTTGAACTTTAAACTTCCCACACCCAGCAATCCAGTCTGACAGTGTGTGTTACCCGCCGTGTTTAACTGACATGCTGAAGATGGGGATCACGGTTCAATTCCGGTCGGGGGCACTCAGGTGGTTTTTCCATAAATATTTTTTCCACTCTCACACCTTTCTGATGCCTAAAGCATTGAAGTAATTATTTCATAAACGTATAGCCCGAACGGGTAGTAAGACACGCTGCTAAAACTAATTAAATAACAATTGCGTGTTTGGAACCGTTTGAAGAAAAAAAAAAACCTCGGTAAACTCTATTGGGAATTGAACTCCGATCTTGTCACCACCAATCCAGTATAATAAGTCGAATGCAAAATGTTTTCTTCCACTAGGTAAGAAATATAAAGAAAACCATACTACTGATTATTTGAGCTCAACCTAAAAATAAAGCGGCAGATTTCTGCCGAGTGTGGTCTTTGATCAAAGCCGCACTATATCCTTTCCCTTCCAAGAAACTTGACCCATGTCAACAACAGATTAGCTCGCTCCCCCTTCCCTCTTTCAGAGCAAAATTGACAGATATGACAACACAGCAACTCTAGCTCGGTGTCGGCTAAACAGTCCAAATAGTTAAATATATGGACGTTTCTTAGGAGTTGCGCTGATAGCGCTTCTCAAGTGTTACAAGGTAGTCCTTCCACTTAACAAAATTTAGCTCAATGTACCAAGGACCTATTTTGGTGGAAGCCATGTAATCTGTCTAAATTGTGTGTTCTAAAGTATAAAAAACAACACAAAAACTACGTCTTATGGACAGAGCAAAAAAGGAGTTACGAGTGACATCTAACACTAAGCCTTATGGGGACATAGCAAAATCTGGATTTAGAATCTAATCCAAATTCTAAATTATAGATACTTAAAGTCTCATGAGAGGCTTCCTCTGCGACGTGGCGGTGAGATCGATGCCTGACACATCGTAGTCACTAATGGATTCCTCGGTGATATAGATTTATGTCCTAATTATTTCTCCGTCGAATTGATAGAATAGAATATATTATATGAAGCGAGCAGTGGTGGTTATATAGTAACGGAACTAACTTACTCGAGGACCGTTTATCATAAGGACATCTAAGGAGGAAGGGGCTAAAGTTGCAATAATTGCACTGAATGACCACTAGCGCTCTTTGATGGTGTGGCACCTAGAGCAAATAAGCCCCTAGTCCAAAAGAGTTAAGGAATGGTGGAAGCGTTTTTAATAAAAACCCAAAAGGGTGCAATAATACTTGGTGACCGAAAACTCTGAAGGGGCCCCCAAATTTGGGGGATTTCTATAAAACCAAAGTAGATAAAATTCTGATATTCAGAAGACCTAGGAAACTTAAATTTAGCAGGTTGCTGGCCCCTTACACAAAAGTGTCATATATATGTTTCTCAAAATTACAAAGATGTGGCCTACCAAAATACCAAAATCGAAAAGACCTAAAAACGCAGAGGAACCTAAAAAGGAAGTAAAGCTAAAGATTAATATCGCTAAATAATAATCCATCATCCTTAGCTGGTTTCGAACCTATGAGCATCGAGTCCTGAGGAGAGCACTTAACCTCAATACCACATAGGTCAACATATTAATAAATATCAATGCAAATTTGGAGATACTTATCAATTAAATATGTGAAGTATTCCTAATAGGACCAATAAGTTATCAATATGTAAGGAATAGCCTATGATGTCTAGCTGGGGCAGCTCGTCCCTAAGGCACGGAGGCGAGCGCCCCCCATCCCCACGAATCCCCAGTTCCTTTTAAAGATATTATTCGCACTCTCCCGACAATTTTAATTTGCCATAATAGTTTCAAGAAAAATATGTTTTTGGTTTAAGTAATAGCAGGCCATTTTTTTAAAATGGCATGCGTTCGGGCGCAAGGCGGGCAGCGCCTGCCATTGTGAAACAGATCCTTCCCTCCCCTTAACCCATTGTCCCCATCCTGCTATAGCTAGCAAGCTAGCGGGCACTGCTTGTTATTTTTTTGAAGGCGCACTCCCTTACGCGCCCTAAGGGTGAAAGCTTGTGAAATGTGTATATCGTGAACCAGCAATAGTTGTTGTCAGTCATCCTGCGTGCTCCTGCATCTTGAGGATGTGTGTGGCGTGTGGGTTTATAATAATATTATGTACGGTTATTTAAGGATAATGTTTACTTGAGCTATATGTTTTAAAAATGTTTGTAATTAGGCTTAATATGAATATTTCAATTCAGGCGCTTAAGACAACGAATATTGCAAGATTAACTCTTGATAAAAAAAGATAATTGAAATCATTAGGTAGGCCCTGTCCTGAATTTTGTATGGAACAAAGTTAAAACATACATACCTATACATTCATGCACATTACAAAGCTGCAGAGTTTCTACAACACATACACGTCCTTTGGGGTGAGTTTGTTATTTTTATCTTTGCATGTTGTTTTTTATATAACCCGCCTCGGTGGCGTAGTTGGCTAACGCGCTTGTCGTGTTAAGCTCGACTGCTGAAGACAGGGAGATCGAGGTTCAAATCTCGGTCGTGTGAACTGGGGGTGGTTTTTCCTAAATAGTTTTCCACTCTCCCTCCACACAAATGCGGGTTCACTTCCTTTAATTCAACCTTTCCAATTCCTAAATCCATTAACGTAATTAGTACTTAAAGTGTATAACACGAACAGGTAGTAAGACGCGGTGCTAAATATTAATATTATTATTAATATTGTTTGTGATATAAATTTTTGAGTTTAACTAAATGAATATTTAGAAAAATATATTCCGAAATTTGTGTATTCTTTTAAATATATTATTTAGAAATAATTTATGAATTAAACAGGCTTATCCCCCCATTTTCTAAAGTGATGAGCCGCCACTGATGTCTAGTACGCCTTAACCATCCCACATTTTACTATTCACTTTATTATGCACACAATAGTGCGATAGAATGCTTTGCATTACACTCGTGATCTAGAGCAGTGCGCACTAAAATGGCTATAACGTCATTGAATGATATGTATAGTCTACTTTTAATTAGTACTCTGAATAGTTTATTTAGCTATAACTTAAATTAAATGTATTAACACATGAAAGCTAAGGCTAAGCTGGATTGGATAAGTGTCATAAAAAATAAACTATTTGTGTTATTTCAATGACGTCATCAATAATATGTTTACTTTGTCTTTAATTTAGTCGATATGAATACTTGCGATACCTACAACGAGTTAAATCGTTTGAAGTTAAATGTAGGTATGTATTTCGAATACAACTAATTGTCATCATAGACGGTTTTTACACCTTCGTAACTGATGAAGAAAATTATCTTTGGTGTCCAAATAGTTTTAAAACGGCCTAAAGATATGTCACTTGGGTAAGTGGAATTTTTCCTTATTTGATTTCAAAGTTTGTTAGTTGTTTGTATGTTTTTGTTTTTTGCTTATTTTTGGGTTCAAATCTATTTTACGTGTTATAATGTTTGAATATTGTACAGCTTATATCAATCTTTTTGATATTTTAATAAAGAAATTGCCTAAAATGAGATGGTTAAGGCGTCCTAGACCTGGAACATACATTTAGATCAATATGTTCAAGGGGTCGGAGTTGAACCCGTTAACTCCTCTCCTTAAATAATGGACCTGAAATGAATAAAATATTGAACAGCTGTACAATGTTAAATAAAATAAGCGTAAATGTGACGTATAAAATATAAGATTATTTTGTTTTTTAAGGTTTTTGCAGTATTAACACCTTTCAGAATAAAAACTCTATTAGAGCCCCGTAGCCATGCATAAATATCATAAGGAACAATAATAATAACTTTACCTTTATTTCTTCCTTGATGTAAGGAAAACCTAAATGGCCTAATCCAGAGTTGGGAGACAACAACTTGGCCATCTTATTATCTTCATCAATATCTTCACACTTCATGGTTCACGGTTTAAACAGTTAAAATATATTATTTTGTTTTGTAAGGTTTTTGCAGTAAAAACACCTTTCAAAATAAAAAATCTATTAGAGCCCCGTAGCCATCCATAAATATCATAAGGAGCATAAATAATAACTTTACCTTTATTTCTTCCTTGATGTTAGGAAAACTTAAACGGCCTAATCCAGAGTTGGGAAACAACAGCTTGGCCCCCTTATTATCTTCATCAATATTTTCACACTTCATGGTTCACAGTTTAACACTCAATAAGTAAAAGTAAGATTACATAAATTAAATCCAAATAAAATTTTAACTAAATCCAGAAAAACTGTATACAAGTACAATATGACTACATATTTTTTATATATATATATATTTTTTTTTACATATTAGTGCACATTCCTTTAATTGTATAAGTAATAGGAATATTATCAATCCTTTTTGAAATAATTATTAATCTACTCGTTTTAATTCTAAATTTGTATCATTTAATTAATTTAAACTAAAATAAATCCCACTTTTCGTCCAGTATCTATAAGAGATACCTAAACAATAATAAATTGGTGGGGAACCTTTTCCCTTAGAGCACGTTCATTCTGTGTTTACAACTTCGTCGAAGTGTGTGTCTCTAAGGCTTATTAGCAATCTATTTTCTGATATTATAATTATTATTATTATTATCAATAATGAAGCATGTTCCGTTGTTGCGTGAGGGAAATAACACTCTTTTGTCAGAGAAATAAATGTAAAAATATATATTAAAAAATAAGAGTATTTAAAAAATTATTTTAAAATATTAACTTTAAAAAATATATAGAATAAAACTCTACAAGGAATCCAAAATTAGTATTATTTTGAAAATTATGTAAACAAATAACTAATTAAAAGACTTTATTTCTTATACGACACCAACAAATAGGATAATACATACTATCATACTGTCTTATTTAATTTGACTACTTTTCAATCTACCCTAAAAATGTTTAAATATATTTTCTTTAAATTGAAGATAACACCCATACACCAGAAATGAACTGGCTGACTCCTTATCGCATATTTGTAGCTGGCCATTTCAACCCATCCATCACAGAGACTGTTTAAATTATGAGTGAAGAATGACCTTGGACATAGGACAACTTCTGGATAGCCAAGTGGTAAGAGTATCTGTATACCAAGACAAAGGTCCCGAGTTAAATTCCCATGTCCAGGTTTCGTTTTTATATTTAAAGAATTTAATATGTATGTTCGGCTATGATAGTATTTAAAAAACTACTATAATAGCGCGGCTATGCCACAAGTTCCTGCTCTTTGGTGTGTTTTCAATAATCAGTCATTTTATTGTTCCGGAGCTCTAGACATTGGGAATGTAGTTTGGACACAAATATTATTGAAAGCCATGGAAGCAATTTGATGATTTTATTGGATATTTCTTTCAAAAATCACTTGGCAATTTGTGCCATGCTTATAAATTTTGGAGGTCTCAATTGGTAAGAACACGTCAAATCTCTTTATCAAACTAGTTGTAAATTATTGTTAATCTTAGAACCTCCTCAGTTACTAATTCACATTCTCCCCAAAAGTTTTTGACAGACTCTAACAAGAACATAGCTTAAAAGCTAATTCGCGAAGCCCAGTGATCATGTACTATCTGTTTCCGCGCCAGGATTTGAAACTCTGACCTGACTAGCAGCCGAGCTCAGCAAATTTTATGTTGTTCCTGTCTTGACGTGAGAGCTCATCTGCTCTCTACTCTCACTATAGTTGCCAGAGTGAAGCGGGAATCTCTACACATATTTAATTTACGCGTTTAGTGGCCCATTTTACTATATTACTGTATTAATTTGTTTTATTATTAAATAAATATACGGATTTGTTTTATTATACCCTCGCTACCACGTGCCTTAAAGGTTATTATAAATAATTTATTATTTAAGCACCAAGACAGGATCACTATTTTATCCATTCACTGATTTCTATACTGGATGACATAAACTACCTTATTGTAAAGGGCCAAAGAACGACGATGGTATTTGTTGTCTTCTTGATTTTGAGCGGACAAATCTAACGGTTTATTTCAATGTTATTGTGTTAAAACATATCATTGGGGGATAAAACTACTATTATTTGAAAATAGTTAATTATTATGTTACACTTGGGTGAATAAGCATTTAATTCCATGAATATACCATTATGTTTGACAGGAGTGCAAATACGAGTAAACCAATGGTTTAATCAAGTATCTAATTAACCTTCTGGTAAAGATACAATATATTTAATATTTGCTATTAGAATGTATATCGGTTTAATAATATGGTACACAAACCATATTATAGTGAAAATTTGACAACTATAGTGAAATAAGCTATAGCTAATATTGGAAGTTATTCATAATTTAAAGATTTAGATATGATGGTAATAGATCTAATATGCCATTTTAATATGTACTCGGCCTAAAACCTCCATTACATGGTTGAGAATACAGGAAACGGAATTGAAAGAGAGAATATAGAATAACAAAACTCACAGTCTTATGGCTGACTACATAATAGCTAAAAACTGGATTACATTAATTCGATGACTGACAAACTTTGTGTTATAGTCTTAAGTTCAATTGATCATTTAGGTTATAAGACAGTAGCAAGCAATGATCTCTATAATTTAACTGAATGGACATTTGTAGTCGAAATTTTCGATCTGTCGTCTGCATACCATTTTGAAAATGTAAAAGAAACTTTCGGAAATCTTTTTCTCTCCTACACCCATAGAGGACAATGTGGCATTTTGACATCATTCTTTAATTTGATTTAATATATGATATTGTAAGTGATTAAATTAAATAAATATGTTAGGTAAAGCTTTAAAGAGCATATCAAAGTTCCAAAATGGTTAGTTTTTTCTTTAAATAGGTTTACGTAGCCTAATATATACGTTGATTTTTGAAAGAAGCGTCGCTCCTAGGGCTTTATCTCGTACCAAAATCCTAACTTATAGTTGTGTTTAGTTAGGATAAAAGACCTTCCAGAAGGATATTTCTACTCCCGTTTTAAATTGCCGTTGTTCCTACCAGGCTATTATATATATGATAGTATTCTGTATATGAAATAAAGACTTACAGATAAGGATTATGATGTGTAATGTATTATGTTACAGAAACACTCCATTAAAGAGCATAAATAAAATAATACAGTGTTACAAAATAATTGAGGAAAAAGGAACATCTCTGTGAACCAAAGAGGATAACAATCAATCTTAGTTTTCAAAGACTATAATAAAATATATATTTGATTATAGCTCAGAATATAAAACTATATTTCAAATAAAATATTTTTATTTTTAATAGCACTACAGTTTATCAATGATACATTCTTTAGTATCTCAAATAGCTGTGGGGACATGATCAAAAGGGTATGTATCTACCATTGTAAAGTAGCCTTAAAGTAATTTTCATAGGAAAGCGAGAGTTATCATTTTTTAATATTTTTTTTTGTAATGTCAAACATTGCCTAGATATAAATCTCAATAGAAATCGTTATAATGGATTTTAAGAAACATATATTCTTTCTCTTTTTGCTCCCTAGTAAACCCACCTTAATTTTAAGGTTACGCGTCTACAAAAGAAAATCCTTGGAGTAACCTCATAAAAACCCTAGATACAGTATTTTAGCGCGATCAGAAAATGTTTTCGGGTCTAGGCTGAAATATACACAGACACAGTTGGCATTGCGAAAACATCTTTTGTTTTAGGTGATTATGAAATGTTGACATTTTTAATTAAAAAACTCCGGATCAATGCTTTGACTATCATAATATTCCTCTCTTCGAGAGGCCGAGAGCAAGTAAGAATACACCATTGTCGCGACTCTACTGGATTTACTCTCAGTTTCATTAACATCCATTATCGATCATTATGATTACTCCACTAACACTTGGCTCCTATCTTTTTTAAGCGATACCTTGGGTAGTGTCACCCCTTAGTATAGGACTTTCACACTGTAATTTTTATGGGAATTGCTTAATGGAGGACTCCTCGACTAATCCAAACAAATTTAAGATTGTGTAGATCAATGAAATTTGGATATTTAAATAGGCTTAAATGCCATTGGATGTTTACTCCATGCTACCCACTCCATCAAATAAAATTGCGACAACATTTTCAATTTGAATTCCTGATTTGTTAAGCTCTGACTAAAGAAATGCATACAGTTCGTTACCGCTATTATCTATCTACTACTATTGATTGCAGCAAATTTTAGTTTACTTTAACATGATTAACAAACTAACACAAAGAGCTAACTGTTCCATTAGGCCCACCTCTTGCGTACTATTTATCCACCATCAAACTATAAACAACCGAATCCCGAAAATTTCTCAAAATTAAATTTTGATCTAATGACATTTTAATATTAAAATTTGTAGATAAAAGCATATCCATTGAATCTCTCGTCTCGTACCGGTGTCACAATACAACGCACAAGTTTTATCTAAGAAGGGATATTGGGAGGGGGGACATTTCTTCACCGCAAACTTCTATAGGGTGAGGGAAAACATCATTGTCTCCAATTTGTGAGTCTATTATGGCGCAAGAGATTTTATTACGTCCCTCTGAAGAATATCACGTCACAAATTGCTACAGTGTATCTGTCGTAGGCCCCCTCGGGTAGCCCATTTATCCATTATGGTCAGCGATCGCCGACTAGCCGAACTGGCCAGGCCAAATCAGCTGCCGTCTTTGACTTTTTGAAAGTGTTTTTGAAAGTGTCGGCTGTTGGTACATTTCCTTGGTCTTGTTTTCCCCAAAAATCTTCTTTGGTCTCAATTAGTTCCTTTACAGACTTCCGCTTGTATCTTTAGAATGTCGATTGTATTGCTATAAATACTTCTTCAAACTTGTCTTTTCCCTCATTAGATCTGTACAAATCTCTTTAAATTTTGAAAACGTTTCAAATTTGTACCGTTATAGCCTAAACTTCCTTTCTAGCTTGTTCTATGAAAAATACGAAATTCAAACGATATAAAAAAAATTCACCTTTTTTAATTAATTCATCATTTCCTCCTCTAAGCCCCTAAAATATTATGCTATTTTTGATTATTAATAAACTATAGTATAAAAAGTGGATTTTTTTTTCAGATAAAACAGTCAAAAGCCAATACTGTATTTCAGACCTTGACTTTGGAAGCATCTAAACTGGCTACTGGAAAACGGCCTCAGTACCACGGCTACTCTACTAACAGCATAGCAGAGGCATTGAGGGCTATAAATGATTGAAAAATTTTACTGCAGGATGGGCAAAATGGGACCCGACCCGGTATCGTCTAAAGAAGAGGAGCTTAAACATGTGACATGGCTGGAGGATTTACTTAAAAGTGATTTTCCGTGAAAGCCAGATGATTTACTAAATTCAGTCCAGCAAGTTGTCAAGGCGACAAAAAAAAGAAACACGATTCGTAAAAGGTTGTCCTGGCAAGAAATTGTATTGCAGTTTTATGAGACGTCATCCGCAACTTGTGACAAAGAAACCCGCTAGTTTAACAAAAGCTGGAGCCAGAATTAACGAAGAAATAATTCAGAAATATGGAAGATTATCTCGATAAAATAGGTGAAAAAGAAATTATTTCTGGTCCAGATCGAGCTATAAATGGAGATGAAACAACGTTCAGCATGTATTCAAAAACTTGCAAAGTAATAGCACCTAAAGGCTGGTGAAATGTTTATGACATTAAGTTTAGTAATGAAAAGGAAACTATCATAGTCTTATTAGTTTTCACAGCAAGTGGTAAAACATTACACTCTATGATTGTATTTCCATTCATTTAACCACCACGTGTGGTTGTAGATATTATGCTAAATGACTAGATTTTGTGTAGAAATGAAAGCGGCTGGATGAGAAATGTGTTATTTTTTGAATATATAACAAATGGTTTAAATAGTTGGTTAATTAAAGATAATATTACAATACTAATGTATTTTTCAGCTAAACAATCTCATTATTTTAACTTATAAGCTATAATATACTTCCTGTACAGTTATATAGACTATCATTAAAGTACATATTGTCATAGACTATTCAGTTCTTACTAGCGTACAAAGATAATCAATCTTTAAAGAAACTTTATATCTTTGATATTTTTATAATTACACATTAAATATACATGAATGTTTCTATAGTTCTGTGTTCCCTGATTTAAAAATAACATATTTAAGTGCACTGGGGAAAATTAAAAAGCTGCCTATGTGGCATTAATGTGTATTATTTCCCCAGTCGTCTTAAAATATAATCATTCCCAATCATTAAATGGTTCTTTTAAATATTCTAGACTTCTCCATTAACAAAATATTATATTTAACTGTGAGTAAATTAATAAGGTTTGTAATTTGTATCCACATAAGCGCCAAATAGTGAAAGTGATTCACTTCTCAGGAGAGGACCTATTACCTCGGGCTCGATGTAGGAGAATGGGCTGGTTTGTAAATCAACAATTTTACCCGATTAAAATTCCCGGGCTATTGGTAATATTTGAGACACATCAGGTTCCTTTAACATGTGCGACCTTTGATACCCAGATTTCAGGCAGGTGTGGAATCATTGTTCTTCCATAAATATTTATTAAACTGAATATTGATTTTATTTTTTTAAATACTTGCAGGCGAAACCAAATTTGGAACATGAACTAATAAGGCGCTCTTTGGCATAAAGCTGAACAATATAAACACACATTTTTTTAAATCACTCCTATGATCATTCGAATCTAAAAAAAA
>CABFVZ010005157.1:5721-16521 GCA_902151445.1 Timema monikensis
TTTTTTTGAATGAATCGAAGAATAATCTGGTCTGTCTATAGCAGCGAAGAAAGAGGAATGACTTCAAATAGACTTGAAGTACAGTCCTATTTACATATGAAGAAACCTTCTTTTAAGCATGCATAAGGAAATTTGTTATATGCGAAAGAAAGATGAAACAGTTTAAAACATTCTAAGCTGAAGCTGAAATAATATTTTGTCGTTGTCACATAAAGCCACTTTTAAATTTTAGGGCATGTTAGTAAAAAGAATGATCCAGAGAAAAAAAAAAGCAACGTTGACTTTATTCTTCTAAGCAGACACAAATTAATATATCTATGCTTACGTTATATATGACATTTTATCACAATTATTCGCTGTTTTGATACTGTCCACATAATTAAACATGTTATTTAAATGAGATATTTCAAATTTGTTTGTAATATCTCGAATTCTTCCTTCAAAATATTTCATAGAAGCTAAAGCTATTTTTTGTTTCGGTTGAAGTGAAGGAGATTTGCCCTTTGACTTCAAAATTATGAAGCTTTGGACGCCCCTATTAAATTTGACAGCTCCCAAAAGTCCCAAAAACAATTTTTATGTATTGATAGGTCAAGCCATGGAATCTGCAACCATCACTTTTCATAGATAATATCAATACTAATAATAAAATAAAGTAATGACGACTGCAAAAAATGTTGTTGGATTTTTTCCCCCACCTCCCATAGTTCTACTATTTAAGTACAGGCTACAAATAATACTATAGTTCACTCACGCTAATTTTTAACTTTTTTACCCACACATGTGTTCACGTGTCTTGCAAAAGATGGGGAAAGTGAGGTGCAAGTTTGAGTCTCTGAAGTTATTTTATCTAGAATGTTTTCCCACTATCCTTCCCAGTAAATGAGATTTCATTTTATCTCAACTCTACCTACCTCATTCCTACACATTAGCCTAATCAATATACAGCAGATGCGTATAATCCGACCGGGTAAAGAGACATCGAAAAAATAATATGATTATATCCTAGTGATATACAGTAGCCCCATGGCTTCTTTGGTGCTGACTGACAGCTCACAGCTGACTTCTGACAGTCAACATTTAGGTATATACCTACATTTTGACTGTCAGAAGTGACAGCTGCTAAACACATGTTTTTGCAGATCATATGGTTCGGCGTAGGGATACGTAATTTGGTCTGGTAGCTTTTTAAAGCTGTCAGTCAGCACCAAAGAAGCCATGGGGCTACTGTAGCATTAGCGCATGAACTCAGAGGTCCGAGGTTCAATTTCCATGTATGGGCGTCGTTTTTCATCTGTATTTAATTAAATTAAAAATATATCCAAACACAGCTATATGCGTAACACAGGATATCATCCGCCTTCGTGGTTATAATTATGGTTTTGTCTTTAAAAAGTTCAGGTTGATTGTTCTTATTTATTATATAGCATATATATAGCATATATAGCATATATGCACATATATACACTATATATGCTGTATATATATAGCATATATGTATATATATATATATGATATATAGCATATATAGTTATATTTATTTGTGCATGTATATGCTACATTTTTTTAAACTCTGAACAACATGGGGGTAGAGGTGAATGAAACTCAATTTCCACATCAGATTGCGTTTTATTTAAATCCCCATTTAATCAAACAAATTGTTTGGTTGCACATCTCTCAGCCTCTCTATCTTTATCTTCAGGAACACTCCACACTCCTCTCTCAACTTTCCCAGAGGACTTTCACTCTGGGAAGACGGACAGACGCACAATAGTCGTGGCGACACAATCAGATGGAAGCCAAGGAGAGGTTCACTTGTCAGATAAGTAGTGGAAAGGTGGTATAGGGGTGGGTTAGGGGGAGGGGGGTAACCTCAGCGCTGCCAACACTCCGCAACCGGTTGGTGGAAACTGTCACAGACACTCGGATACTGAATTTGGTCCTAAAGTTGAGTTTATAAAAAAAAGAGGTCGAAGTGACACTAAGAGGGCGATGGTAATGCGACTGGTTTCGTAAAAATGTACTGGTTCCCTCGAGATTCTAAGAGAAGAGGGTTTTAGAGGATCTACTTTCATTAAATGTTTAAAAAAAAATAGATTTAATGCCAAGTTGAGAAAAATGATTTAAGTTGCTAGAATAAATTAGCAGAAATTCATAAACGCCATAAACCAAGTGAGTTTATAGTATCTTTATTATTATTATTATTATTAGCACCGCGTTTTACTAACCGTTCGGGTTATACGCACTTACGCTAGTGTGTAAATGGTAGGGTGATTGTGAGATGAAATGAAGGACCTACAGTTTAACGTGGGATCCGAACCACGATGGATACCTGGCATTCCACACATTCACAAGTTGTGATTCACTTCATATTGATTCATCAAAAGGTCCGAGGGCCGCAAATAACTATGCATCGGGCAACATGGGGTCTGCGGGCCACCAGTTTGATATGCCTGGTGTTAGGGTAGTAGAAAATATTATGGTACTAATTCGAGTAAGAGTCAAAATAGTATAGGTCTACTTTTAAGTTTCAACGATGTAAATAATTTTTTTTTTTAGCACCACGTCTTACTACCTGTTAGGCCATACACATATCTACTAATTACTCTAATGAGCTATAAAATATGAAGGTTTAATTTTTAAGAACTGTATCTGCGTTTTCGTGGAGGGATAACAGATTTAAAAGAAACACCCTCAGTACTCCTGACCAGGACTCGAACCCCGATATCCCTATCATTGGCAGTTTAGTCTATTGCGAGAGTGACACCGTAGACCATCCGGCCACCGAAGTATATTTCTATGATCTTAAACCTGATTGGCACTATCTCAGATAAGTAGGCAACCCCCTTAAGCAAATGTTGTAACAATATATAGGTATAAGTTAAGACTTAGATATTGTTATTTAAAGAATTCAGAAAATATGACTTCAAATTAAAAAAATTATAAATGTGAATACTAATGAAAATTTATATATAACTGAAAGACCATGGACAAGTTATTTATAATCTTGGAATAGCAATTAACTTATAAAAAGATTTCATAAAATTTAAAATATTTCATTGACTCGATAATTATTGCATTTAAAAGAGTCAAATAGTCAAACTATCATTTAAAACATATTAAAAATTACAAGAGTAGTTTGATAAAAGTATGAAAAATAGATAAAACTTATTTAAAACAACAAGTTAAAATAAGCTTAACATCGCCAGTCAAAAGTTTGACTACAATATATATAAACATCTTGTGTTTCAACTAACGACGACTTTCCATTGAATATTGTACGATATTGAAGTATCGAAACACGTTTAATAATAATCTTCCAGAATTATCCATCTGATATGGACTACCAAGAAGGAGTAAAGGAAAGTTGATTTCAGCTAATACTTAAACTTAACTCAACCTTTTCATTAAAATTAAATTAACTTTCAATTTGACCACCTATGCGGGTTTTTTCCAATCGTAGCCCAAATGAAATTGGGGTTTTGTCTCTACCATTTTTAACTTACTATTTATTTTTGAATTATAACATTATTAAAAACTATATTTGATACATAAAGTAGTGGTTTAAGTTGTTTTACAAATCCTGTTTTAGTCATAATAAATATAGTTTTGTTTCCTTACAAATAGCAAAATATTATTTTGTAAAATTGTAAGAGCTTATCAAAAATAGAGTTTTAAACATGAAAAATTTATTAAGCTGTTTTACTAACCGTTAATTGTTTTTTCACACAATTTATAAACGTAAGTTTATTTGTGTTTTAAGTTAGTTCCATTCTTTACTCTTAACGAAACTAAACCTTTTCTTCCAATTTATCGGGTCTTGAGCTGAGTAATATTAAACCTGAATGTTTAACATGCGATACACTTATAATTCCAAATAAGCTTCATACACATAGTCAAGAGTTAACAAGACAACTTTAACGTGACAGAAAAAATAATAATTCTCCTCTTAATGCAATTCTCTAGAAACTAACTCTAGAGAAGGAATTTACTTCATTAAACAGTAAAATGTCAACCGTATAGTTATCTACGAGAAACGCTTGCAAGCCCCCGTGAAAACAACGCAAAACGTAAACGCACAAAGGGAATATTTAAACAACTACCTCTTCGTGAGGAAGATATCCGACCACCTTCACTTTGTAGGAAAAATTTCCTTCGCTTACTCCCTCCCTATCTTTCGTAGTCCACTGTTATTTCTCCCGCGTATAGGCCTAAGCTCTTTGTACCAACCTAACAATTCCAAAAGTCCTTCGCACTCTACACTTGACCGATGGTTTTTGTATATTTGTATAAAGTTCCCTCCAACCTGTTTGTCAGAACTACAGCGTCTATATTATTATACGCTCCGTCCTTTTGTAAATATGGTGAGAAATTTGTCACTTACACTAGCCCCTCTTCACTGGTCTGGGCTACCAGTCAAGAGATTTATTTCACACATAAAACAACCACTGTCCAATCACAAACATTTGTGATGTAGATACCCACTGTAGCGTTACGTCTATGGCTGTGTATATGCTTGTTATAATGGGGCATATTTGTCGCTTTGTGTGTTAACTAGAGGTGGAGGCAAATGCGGGGGTGGGGAGGGGTTGTAAGAGGGTGGTAGGCGAGGGATTGAAGTAGGTAAATTTGGTTGGACATGTGCATACAGTAGACCGAATAGGCGTACTTAATTATACTACGCACACACGCACAAACGTAACGCAACGCACTTGACTGTGAAGTGGTTCCCTCCTACCGGGGTAGGTATAGGAAAGGGAAAAGTTATTATTCAGAACCACCAACTGCTGAGTCTGACTTATACCTACTGTTTGTAATCATCCTGAGAGTCGGATGGTTTTCAAAGGATCATGATATATCTAGAGAGTTTTGCACCATCAAGGGAATTCCAGTTTGCATTTTAAGTGGAAGAAAATGTGAACATTATATATATCCGAAGTTTTAGGTTTGAAAATAACTTAGTTTATATGGAAATAACTAAAGGTTAGAGATGTATATAATTAAATTACATGATTCTATAGACCATAGTTGTTTGTTCTTGTAAAATAAAACTTGTTGATATTTTGGAGAAAAGAGAGAATAGAAAGAATTGCAAGTCAACTTATCTCTAAAGATGAACAAGAAGTTTTTGGCACCCGTGGTACATGTCTTAGGGGGAAAGTATGGATGTGCCAACATTCCCCCCCTCCCTCCCTAAAAATCACATAAATAGTTTGAATATGAATATAAGCAACTTTTCCATCTTAAACTGTAGAATAATTTATTTAGCTTAGTGTCAAGGCGAGTTATAATTACCGTGATGGAATATTTATTTGACAATATGTTTTAAAGATGCGGGTAAAAGGTTAAAGCAAAGTGTTTAATTTTTTTTTATCATCAAGCAAACTACATATTTTGAGCTTTTTTATTTTTTAAAAATAATATTCTATGTTCCTACAATTATCATAGCGAGTAAAATTCAATTTCTTTGTTGGATCTAAAATTTGTAAAAGATGGAATCGCGATAGACATATACAAAGGTGGACAAAATTGCCAAACTATTAGATTTGTTAGTTAGTTAGAACTGCATTTAAATATCATATTCTTTAAATTGAAAAATGACACTAGGACATGTGAAATCGAACCTAGGGCCTGTCCTTAGTACGCTTATGATCTACCACTGAGGTCTCTAAGAGTCATCTCGTGTCCAGGGTCATTTTTCACTCATATTTAAGGCAGAGCCTGTGATGGTCATGTGGAAATCGACAGATACATATGATTGATCAATTAAGATCACCAGTTATCAGATAATGCAGCCCATGTCCAGATGTCATTTTTGAATTTAAAGGATATTATATTTAGATGGAGCTACAACTGTAATTAACAAATATAATAGCTTGGATATTTAATCCGTCAAGATTGTGACTCCGTTATCTGATAGCTCATGATATAAATTGATTACTCATCAGTAGCTAACGATTTCCACACATCTATCACAGACTGCTTTAAAATATGAGTGAATAATGACACTGAGCACGCGATGACTCCTGGATAGCTTTGTGGTTAGCTAATCCAAAGGTCCCGGGTTCGATTCCCGTGTCCAGCTTTCATTTTTCATTATAAAGAATACAGAGGTGTTTATCTTATATAAATTTCCACTTAATCAAGTTAATCCGCTCCATTGGACACGTGGTATAACGAACTACTCTCGTGTTAGACTAGACTACCGAAGACGGGGAGATTGGAATTCGATCCCAGTCGGCTGCACTGGGGATGGTTTTTTCCTAAATGGTTTTCCACTCTACTTCCACGCAAATTCGAGTGTATTTCCTCTTGATTAGAACATTTCTAATCCCTAAACCATTAGTGTAATTAATACATTGGCTCATAACCCGAATGGATAGTAAGACGCGGTGGTAAAAATTTTTTTTAAAGTTAGTTTGGCATACTTTTAACATTTTTTTCCCCCCATGAAACACAAACTCCTTCCCCTAGATGGTTTCAAAATTTACCATAAATATTCAATAAATGTATATCCTTGATACTAGCTCCGGTGGCCACATGGTCTAGGGCGTCACTCTAGCAATAGACTAGACTGCTGGTGACGGGGAGATTATGGACTGAATCTCAGACAGGTGTACGGCAGTGGTGATGGTTTTTCTAAATGGTTTTCCACTTGATCTCCATGCAATTTCTATACATTCAACCTCCCTCATCCATGATTAGAGTTTAGAGGAACTATTTACTTATTTGCGTGGAAGAAGATACTGTGGAGTGGAGGAGGTTACATAATAATGATTTCCATACCTCGTAGTTATCACAATACATTGTTAGAATAATTAAATCTCATAGATTAAATTGGGCAGGACATGCAAGGCAAATGGGAGAATCTAGAACATTGTTCAGGATATTGACTGGTGAACCTAATGAGAAGAGAGCAGTGGGAAGACCTAGACGAATATGGGAAGATAACATTAGAATGAACCTGATAAAGAAAGGGCGTAATGAGGTGGACTGGATAGAACTAGCTCAAAATAGGCATAGGGTGTAATGAGGTGGACTGGATAGAACTAGCTCAAGATAGAGACAGGGTGTAATGAGGTGGACTGGATAGAACTAGCTCAAGATAGAGATACGGTGTAATGAGGTGGACTGGATATAACTAGCTCAAGATAGGGATAGGGTGTAATGAGGTGGACTGGATATAACTAGCTCAAGATAGAGAAAGGGTCAAACTTGCTTTTTTTTATTCGTTTTGCGTACCCTTGTTCATTTNGTGTAATGAGGTGGACTGGATATAACTAGCTCAAGATAGGGATAGGGTGTAATGAGGTGGACTGGATATAACTAGCTCAAGATAGAGAAAGGGTCAAACTTGCTTTTTTTTATTCGTTTTGCGTACCCTTGTTCATTTTATTATTTATAACATTATACCCTAATATTATAATTAGAATATTTTTTATTAGGACCACGTTTTAATACCCGTTCAGCTTACACGCTTTTATATTAATTACGCTAATCGTTAAGGGATGAATAAGGTTATATTTAGAGGGAATACATCCAAATTTGTTGAAGGGAGAGTGGAAATAAATTTTGGAAAATACCTCAATACACCCAACTGAGATTTGAACCTTGATCTCCCAGTCATCAGCAATCTAGTCTAACGCAAGAGTAGCGCGTTAGACCTTGCAAACACTGAAGTTGGTTGTATAAAATTATTATTATTATTATTATTATTATTATTAGCACCGCGTCTTACTACCCGTTCGGGTTATACGCAATTACGCTAATGTGTAATGGTAGGGTGATTGTGAGATGAAATGAAGGACCTACAGTTTAACGTGGGATCCGAACCATGGTGGTGGCCTGGCATTCCCCACATTCACAAGATATCTTGTCAGAGGTGAAGGAAAGGTTTGGAAATCAGATAAATCTGTGCCGGGACCGAGGATTGAACCCCGGCCGCCAGCACCGAAGTCTGACACTTTACCCCTAGACCACCAGGTCACCCTATAAAATTATTATTAGTGTCAATAGTATGATTTTATATTATTCAAATATAACATATTATAATATTAATAATATCATAATAAACATATTTATAAAAATACTTTATGGCATCAGCTCGCAAGCAATTTATACTGACAGAGTGGCCGCCACATGTTGGTGAAGAGAGTGCCAACATTAGCGGATAGAGGGTGTCATGTGGTCAACACAACCAACCCTCCGGTCTCATGAATGTATAGTTATAATAAATTTCAGCCCCATACAGAAATTAGATATTTTACCAAAACAATGGTAAGCAAAAATCACAATATTACAATTTTCGCCACCTATAACTTGATAACTATTAAATATCTGACATAATCAAATTACTATTTATAGCTTATAATTAATTATACGATTGTTAGATTAACTGTACAGTAAAATATTTTTCGTATATTGAACTTTAATTAAAGTTAAAGATAGTCTTAAATAATATTATTATATCCTTTGTAGTTAACTCCATCTTTCACCTTAAGGTTGAACTGTGACCTATTATTATCCTGATTAAAATTGTTCAAAGAAGTTCTAGCGTAAATTGGTAACAAAAAAAAAGTGAGAACATGAGACTGAATAAAATATTAAAATTAGTGGTACATGTGTCAAAAAAAACCCCAGAAAACCTACTATTGGCTATTGATTTCGGTATTTTCAGCTGCGAAATGCTGATATTAACTCGAAGAATATTTTATGGTGTAGAAAAATGCTATGCAAGCTAACTCCCTTTACTGTAGCTTCATAAAACTCTGGTAATAGATATCTTTCACGGAAATTCTAACCCCTCATACATGCGCGCGCGCGCACACACACACACACACACACACACACACTCACACACTCACACACACTCACACATAATTTCCCAAGGCGATAGATAGACTGAATAATGTCCCCGCAATTCGGCGCTTTCTTGTGCAAGATGGCGCCCACACCACTGCACAAGATGGTGGCTGCAGTCATACTGGGAAGTCATGTGATCAATGGTGTAATTATGTTCGAACATTGCGGATACGATCGTTTTAGGTTCAACGGACACATAACTCTGGAACAGTTTTATACGTCGCACGACTGTTACTGCTGCTATGCTATTTTATAACTTTTTTTTAGGGGTGGGTGCAAGAAAAAAACAAGATAGGAACCTTTTTTTTTATATCAACCACTCGTATTGTTCAACGGGTCATAACGATAACTAAGATATTTTAATACATTATATATATGCCTATATTCGAAAAATAAATTTGGGTAAGGATTTGAAACTTTAACCTTGTACCCGTCTGAGAACATTTCTCTTTTATTCAAAAGGATAATTTCAGTTAATAAATAAAAACTTCCTGAATGTACTGTGATATATCTGAGACGTATTCGTTCAAATTCTCAACCAAGTTGAAATTATGATTCCAAGAATCCGGTACGAAGTGTGATATTGGACAGTTACAAAAACTACAAAAAACTACTTTTATATATTCATTCTTCAATTCATGTCACCTGTAACTGTCGTATTTTATTATATGATTAATACCTATCAGAATACACTATTAATATAGTAAAATCAACGTTGTTTGCAAAAAAAATAATGTATTTTTTTAAAACATCCTCTCTACCTTGATTCTAATATGATGCAGATTGTATTGGAGAAAAATTCTCCCTTTGTCTTTTCATTTCTTGGATGAAAATAACTATGATTTGATATAGGTTTGAAGCTGTAATACAAATCATAAATATTTGTACATTAAATATAAATAGTAAGGCCTAATTTATAATCATCCCATCTTACACCGTTGAATAGTTTATAGCTTTTTTTTTTTGCTACTAGATCTATTGTCATGTATTATAACCCAAATTTTGCGTTCTGGAACTGCCATTTTTGACAGATGGTGGCAACTTTTACATCTATGACATGGATATAGTAACGTTTGTTGTTAATAATGACTATCTGTTTCATTCGATAAGAGTATCAATATAATACGTTATAATAATAAACACAAGTGTTGAAATATTTGAGAAGTAGTTTTTAATGGATTAATTAAAAATACATTTTATGCTTGTAATAAATTTTAATTGATGCTCATAATTTATAATTAATCATTTTTTTTGAAAAGTTTCTCTTATCACTAGGACTAAATTAATAAATTAATTATATTCTTATAAAAATTGTTGAGAATTTATGTTAGGAAACTACTATTTTTAATATCCTAACCGGAATCAACGCGGCTGCATTGAAATAGTTTTAATTTGAAAACGTATTTCTTAATGTAGCCAATACATATAGCACTTTTACAATATCTCGATATGAAATAAAATACTAGATATAATATGTAGAGCAGAGAGACTATATTAACGTTTATTCAACAGTGATCCTCACTCTTTTTTATCACCCATTTTCTTAGTAAGGGTGCATCTCAGACTCGGCAAGACCCACCCCTTTAAAACACCCCTCGCAGGCCGGCTGAGAAAAGTCATTTTCCGGCTCGTTTGCTGCTAACACTGTCTTATATCGACCACATTACGTACCGGGGACTAAGCATGACATACGGGGCCGGGGATCCCTTTGTACAATGTGACCCCCCCTCCCCATTTACCCTGCCAAAATAAGAAAGAAAGAAAAAGCTACGCCCCAACACCTTCCATGAATGAAGATGACACATTTCTCTACTTGGCTTATCGTGCTAACACTAACCTATTTGACTCAGCCCAAAGAAGACAACCATATTTACTTGAATTTCCCTTGTTCACCCCCTGCCCCCTTTTACTTTTTTTTTTTTTTTTTTCAATTTTGGA
>CABFVZ010005157.1:16644-35785 GCA_902151445.1 Timema monikensis
TTTTTTTTTTTTTTTTTGCATACTGTGAATATAAATGGCAACATTTCTTCCTCGACTTCCTACGGCAAGAAGTTTGTTTTTTTTGTTTATGTTCGTTTCGTGTAGAATAAAAAATAATATATGTGATGTGTTTAGAGGTAAGTTTGTTCGTATCGTTGGGATTGTGCGGTTCCTGTATGGCTGTACGTGTTTTTAATGGCAGACATTTTGTGGTTATTGGTATATCTGCGGTAGTGCTCTCTAAAGTGCTCAATAGCGGCGTCTGGAGGGTCTCGTTCGTGTTTCTGATAATGTCTTTCTTTCAACAGCACGCGCGCAAGAAATAGCTTGAGGGACAAATATGTGTTTTTTTGTCGATAGACGTGACTCTATTAGCAATGGCAATTATATATATATATATATATTAGTAAATTTTATATTAAACATATTTTCTTTAGACGAGGTGATTTTACAATATTTTACTTGATAAATTTATAGTCATTTGACGTAAATATCGAGCTAAAAAGACAAAAACTGTATCGTGATATTTTGAGAAACGTCTAAATTAGCTTATAAATTAAACCAAGGTCATACAACTTATATTTTCACTAATAGGGTAAAGATAAATTAAGTGGATTTTATGAGAAATGTACCTGCGTTTTCATGGGAGGAAAGTAGGAACCAGCTTAAAATAACCAACTTGGTTTATCCAGCTAATGTTTTAGTCCTTGATCTTCTAGTTACTGGAAAATCATACCAGATGGTACTTCTTTTTTTAACATCGTGTCTTACTACCCGTTTGGGTTATACGCTTACACAATAATTACACTAACAGTTTTTGGGATGATAAAGATTATATTTAGAAAAAGTGTTCCCATTTTTGCGTGGAGGGAAAGTATAGAACAATTTTGGAAAAAAAATACCCTCAGTTTACCCGAATGAGATTCGAACCTTGATCTCCCCATAATTGGCAGTCTTAGTCTAGTGTCAGAGTGACACCTTAAGCTTTGCCGCGCGCTGGAATCGAGTCGGAACGGAACGCGTCCGGAATTTTTGGACTACCTGCATTTTAATAGAGGCCCGCCCACTGACTCGGATTGGATCGGAAACTTAAACGTCGAATCGGAACGGAAAGAATTGGTTTACCAGGAGGGAATATTTTGATGGATTCCGAATCCATGCGCATGCTTCCTCAACACTGGAACATTGCATCATCTACCCTCGTGCTCAGTTCACACCTGTTGATATTCGTTCCCAGTTCCTCGACAACTTTTTTTTATTTAAAAAAAATGGATGAAGAAATGATCAATTTAGTTCAACTACCTAATAATTTATGATATTGATAACAAACATTATTATGACAATGCTATGAAGGAAAATACGTGGGAGGAAATCTCGGAAACTTTACGTTACATTTACTTATATCATGCACTCAAAAGTATTTTTTGAAGGCGCTTCTTATTTATCTTTATCGACATCGGCAGTTATATACAGAACAACCACAATTACCTGCTCTTCACTGCTGATATCACTATCACCAAGTCACTAAAATCTATGTACCATATTGGTTGCTATATTCCGACTGACATGAATTGAGTTCCGAACCAGTGCGCTGTAGTGTGCAGACAAGACTCGTTCGTTTCCGTCAGTAGGGTTCTGATCCCGACCGTTCCGATTTGTTCCGAACCAGTGCGCTGTAGTGTGCAGACAAGACTCGTTCGTTTCCGTCAGTAGGGTTCTAATCATGACCGTTTCTATTTGTTCCGAACCAGTGCACTGCAGTGAACTCGTTCGTTTCCGTCAGTAGGGTTCTGATCCCGACCGTTCCGATTTGTTCCGAGCCAGTGCGCTGTAGTGTGCAGACAAGACTCGTTCGTTTCCGTCAGTAGGGTTCTAATCATGACCGTTTCTATTTGTTCCGAACCAGTGAACCGTTCCGATTTGTTCCGAACCAGTGCGCTGCAGTGTGCAGACAAGACTCGTTCGTTTCCGTCAGTAGGGTTCTAATCCCGACCGTTCCGATTTGTTCCGAACTGGTATGTGTCAAGCTTTATGACAATCTCTCCCCGTGCTCACTAGTGCGGGTAACAAGAAAACTGTTTATAAATAATATATAAAGTATTGTTTAATATAATTGTATAATCCATTTAGATATTTTATTCAATGGATATTTTTTTATCGTCCGAGACTTTATCATAATGTCACTCACACGTCACTCATATATCGACTTTTACATCCATTATTGTTTGACCTAGTTCAGTTTTTTTTTATTCAAACCTATATATTTTCCACTATCGGCTTGCTAGGCCTGCCGTATGTCTTATAATCTAACTTAAGACTAGGACAGGCACAACATCCAGTCCCCGGACGTTAATTCATGACATTGAAAGGGTAAAACCACATATCATCAATGATAAATTTTTGGTCATGCCGGGAATCGAACCCGGGAGCCTTAGATCAGAAGAAAGACACGATATCAACTGAACTAATGTGTCGGACTCGCATATTGACTAAAAGATCTTATTTTGAAGTCAGTAACTGGGATTAGAATACAAACCATCTAAAGACACATAGTGTCTTTGCTTTCTATGACACACCTGAACCAAAAATATAAAATATAACCCCGTCTACGGTAGGAGAGCTGTTAAACTTCGGTGGCCGCATGGTTTAAGTCATCATTTTCACAATAGACTAGACTGCCGATGGCTGAGGGGATAGGGGTTCGAATCCCGGTCGGGTGTAATAAGGGTGGTTCTTCCTAAACGGTTTTACCATCTCCCTCTACGCAAATGCGGGTACTTTTCTTCTAAATTCCAACTTTTTCATCCCTAATACAATAGCGTGATTAGTACATATACGTAAAGCCTGAATGGGTTGTAAGACGTGGTGCTATAGCTTTAAATTCAATCTTAGTAGTACAATGTTATCAATAATTATTTCCTAAAAGGTTGACGTTAGTAAAATTCATTAATTGTTTGCAGTACCACAATCTAACGTCAACCTTTCCGGAAATAAGTATTGATAATATTGTGATACTAAGAAAATGGTTACTAAAAATAGGTTGGCATTAACTAATTTCAGCCAATGTTTGCAATAAATAATCTCATGTTAGCTGTCACCAACCCTTCTACTGTAAATAGGTTATAGTTATACGCCAATTTAATTAATAATATTAAAAATAATTTCAACTTCTATAGTTTTACGACCTCAAAACTAGAACAGTCCATATTTCTCCCACACGGTAAATAAAAAAAAGCTGACGTCTCCAATTCTGATTGCTTTGGGATAAGAAATAATAAAAAATACGTAACTTGTTCGAAAATCTTAGGTCGTAAAACGGGTACAAACCATTTGATTTCTGTTACGATTGAGTAACATCAACATCGTTAGTTTTTTTTAAATTCGGACTTGTGATTTTACTACTGCATAAAACATTCAGGTAACCAGGTCACGGTTAATATCATCAGTCTGGCCCAACTCGAATTTGGTTTGTGGTTTTTGTTTTACGGTTAAATTCTAACGTCGTCTTTAAATAAAGGAACTCATTTTTAAAAAGGATTAACATTTTTTCTTAACAAGTGTGAAGCCTTAAAATCTTCACTGTGAAAATAAATTTATTATTATTATTAGCACCGCGTCTTACTACCCGTTCGGGTTATACGCACTTACGCTAATGTGTGATGGTAGGGTGATTGTGAGATGAAATGAAGGACCTACAGTTTAACGTGGAATCCGAACCACGGTTGAGGCCTGGCATTCCCCACATTCACAAGTTGTGATTAATACACGTCTTGTCAGAGGTGAAGGAAGGGTTTGGTAATCAGATAAATCTGTGCCGAGACTGAGGATTGAACCCTGGACCCCCAGCACAGAAGCTCGACACCTTACCCCTAGACCACCAGGTCACCAAAATAAATTTAACTACACTTTAATGTTTATGTATTTTCTATACGCTATAGGCCTCATTATTATTTTTATTACAAATAATTTGATTGGATATTGCAATACTAATTTGATTTACTTATGCCTAAATATGTTTAGTAGACCTTATATTTTTACCTAAGTATTTTTCATATTTTTGTTTGATCACTAAAGTAGTTTTCACACCCCTATTAACTATTTATTTGATTGAAGGTATCGTTTCATTTAGAATATCACATATTTTAATATTCACTATTACACTATTGAATGCTCAAACCACATTTGAGAAACATTATAAACTTTAACTGGCCTAGATTGTCATAAGAAAAATTTACATTTAAAAAAGAAAAAAGAAATTAAATGCCAAAAAAATGTTATTTACTCTATATTTATAAATAATAATTACTTTTATTAATATTACACTTTTAATTTCAATATCACTAAATAACTATAAAACTTTTTGTATTTATATCAATAAAACACCAGCAGATCTACTAAGTAAAATATTAAATTTAAAACAATATTTGCCGCTTCGGTTGTTGAATGTTTTAAGGCATCTCTCTCACAATAGACTGGATTGGCAGACTATGGGTATATCGGAGTTTGAATCCCGTTTGGGTATACTAAAGGTGATTTTTCCTAAATGGTTTTCCACTCTTTCCCCACATGAGAACGGTTACACATTAGGTTTAACCTTAGCCCAATTAGTTATTTTTAGGTACCACGTCTTATTACTCGAGCGTACTTATGTATTAATTACGCTAATGTTTTTAGGAATTAGTAAGGTTATATTTAAAGGCACTGTACCTGCATTGGCGTTGAGATAAAATATAAACCCATTTTTGGGACAAACCACTCTCAGTACGTCCGACCGAGATTCGAACACTTATCTCCCCGTCATTGGCAGTCTAATCTGCCGCGACAATAACAAATAAGCCACAAGACCACTGAAACGAATTGTTCTTCATTGTTCTTTTAGGTTTAACTATGTGACTTCCCCTTGTGCTGATTCGTAATTTGTTATTCGCCTCGTGGAGGTTCGTGGGGTCCACGCACGCTATACTCCATTCACGGTAGGAATTAATTACTCTCTGAAAGGTATTTTTTCCTACCAATATCCTATTTAATAGATTTCTGGTAGGGAAAAAGGTCTTTCAGAAAACAATTCCTACGCTGAACATTTAGCCCGGACGTTAGTTGAACACGAGTGACTCTTGATGTAAGGAATAATAATGTCGAATGGTGAGTATTCGTGTAGCGACTATAGTGTGGTAATTGTAGGAGCCATTTTTTACAACACTCGCTAGTAGCCAAAACAGTGACTGGGAAAACAGGAAAAGTCATAAAAAAAAGGTCAGGGGATCTTATCAAATTTCGGAACTATCATATTTCGTCTTAAAAATACACACACACATTTTGATTTACAATAGTTATGTGTCAACCTTGTTAGTGTTGTTGTAAAGTGCTCACTTCAGGACCCGATGTTCGTCGGTTCAAACCTGGCCGAGGTGGATTTTTCTTGATCTATAACAATCTGTAGCACGACTTCCTTCGTATGGGAAGTAAACCCGTCGGTACCGTGTCGATTGTGGCTTTTAAAATAATCCTGGAAATTATGTAAAAATACCTTTCCCAGCAAAATTGGTAGGCCCTTTCACTCTCGCTCATAGAAATTCTCGTGTGCTGATATAATCATTCGTCTCATAAATTGTACGTAAAATACCCTAAATGAATACCACATTAAAGTATTCAAACGTGGATAGCTACACGAATGGTGAAAAAAAAAATATCTCTAGTTGTTTGTGTTATTATTCCATTAGCTCGACACAAAACAAAATTGGCCAATATTGGATTCTTGTAACACCTCATTACACTCTAAATTAATTAGTGACTCATATAGGAGTAATCTAGACGTGACACAATAATAATTGCTGACATTAATAACCACTAAGATTGCAGCGCAGCAAGTTGTTTTAGGAAGTACACCCTTCCACTGTGGGTGGTGGTGGTGGGGGGAGGGGAGGTTAAGGGTTGAAAACGCTTACTCCTGAGAAGCGAACTGTTCAAAAAGAAGCCCCGAGGCTGCTTCGCTTGCTCTACAATGTGTAACGTTCGAAGGCCTCGGCGCCAATAATTCTCTTCTCTGGTTTAGGTGCCACTTCATTGCAAATGAAGTCGGATGGGTAGGACGACGCCGTAGTCAGCAAAGTTTCGATGCCCGTCATCCCTCCCGCCCCCTCTCTCCTCCGAGATTGCGGCGCCCAGGGACTTCACTTCTTTTCTGCCTTGCAGACTTTGCCCCTCTGATACCATCTGAATGTCAGCAATGTACTAATCACATCTTCAGTACTCTTAAAAATAGGATTTTTTTTTTAACTTTTTTTACCCACCTCTGTGTCGTAGTTGGCTAACGCGCTTGTCGTGTTGAACCCGGCTGCTGAGGACGGGGAGATCGAGGTTCGAATCTCAGTTGTGTGAACTAGGGGTGGTTTTTCCTAAATCGTTTTCCACTCTCTCTCCACGCAAATGTGGGTTCACTTCCTTTAAATTCAACCTTCCCAACTCCTAATCCATTAGTGTAATTAGTACTTAAGCGTATAACCCGAACGGGTAGTAAGACGCGGTGCTAAATAATAATAATAATTTTTTACTTTTTCCTCATAGTTTTTGTGCACCACGAATGTATACATTTAAGGACTCCACACATCAAGGTGAATGCGTGAGCGAGCACGAACTACCCAACACATGGAGGTAAATGCAGTGACACACACACACACACACACACACACACCGGCGAGTGGGCTGTTCACGCGAGCAAGCTGGGCCGCGCGGACTGCTCGCTCATGTCGGGTTGTCCGCCCAGTTTATCAGCAAGCAGCAGCCATTTTGATGCAGTTTGAGGCTACGTGTCGGGTTTCCGAGCATTTCTTGTTTTTGTTTTATATCTTTCTAGTCGGAATGTATCCAGAAACCACAGAGAGGCTCATAGAAGCTGTTAAAGAGAATGACGTAATGTACAGTATTTAATTGGATGGCTATAAGAATAGTAGATTAACGAACAGGGAGGGGGAAGATATAGGCCCTGCGTTTGGAATGAGAAGTTATGCGATGCTTCCACAGCGTATATTACACACACACACTCATCCATTGACATGAATATCTCGACCAGAACTATGCAACTCGTCATTTGATTGCCCTTTGATCAGCGCGAACAATTCACGCTGGTAAGTGCTTACAAGTTCGCCAACGGATCGTAAACGCGTTCCTCTTGGTGTGTGGAAGTCCTTAATGAAAATTTTCTTCGAAGCTATAATACACAATATTATAAAGTTTGTGAAATTATGTCGTACCATTCATTAAAATGTTGAATGCATACAATTTTTTCATAGTGAGTCACTGACTAATTGGAGTTTATCTAGTCTACAATAATCTAAGTTTTATATTCTAATTATTAAGAATAATATTTAACTCGTTTTAAAAGTAGTACCAACTATTAGGAACATATATTTTACGGCATACTTTACCTAGGAAATATTTTTTTTTATTTGTTAGTATTCTTTTATTCGTCCAAATGAACATTTTGTCTATTCCTTGTGATTTTGAGTAACAGATATATTTGTTGTTGCCAATTTTTAACGCAATCTTATGTGCTGGTTAAAACTTATCATTACATTTATATTGATTTGTATACATTATTTAAATCGTGAATTTGTGTTCAAATCTGAACTACGTCATCGAATATAATGGGAGCAATCAAAAGGGAGGTAGGATGACGAAGTGAAAGAAGAACCCTTTTCTAAGCTCAGTGGGGGGAGGTAGTTGCCGGTGAATGAACCAATATCCAGGTAGATGAGATACCAATAATTTGGAGTTTGGTCATAAAGAGTTAGGTATGTTCAAAAAAAATTTGTTACTGGTAGTTTTATATTCTTTATATATAAAAATGACTTTTGGACACGGGACTTGAACCAGGGGCTTTTGGCATTCACCTCGTATAATTGGCCGCATAAAGCCCTCCCGATTGGTGGAGTGAAGGTGGCTGCATTATCTGATAGCTCATGACCTTAAATTGATAACTCATTTGTAGCTCACTATTCCCTCAAGTCCATCACAGGCTCTGCCCTAAAATATGAGTGAAGAATGGCCCTGGGCATGGGATGACTCTTGGATAGCTCAGTGGATAGAAGAACATTGTTATATATACTAAGTCAAAGATCCTGGGTTCAAGTCCGTTATCTAGGTGTAATTTTTCAATTTAAATAATGATATTTAGATGCGGCTATAACCGTACTTGGCAACTATCATAGTTTTGCTATTTAATCCGTCATGTTAGTATTATGTATGCAATAAGGTGTACCTGGGTTTCACCAGAGTATGTCTTTATGGTTTGCTTGGGCTCTTTATTGCTTTATTGTGATAAATGAGGGGGTCAGAGACAGAATCATCCAGACTTAAAACACCACAGAGCATACAATGTTTTGAGAACTGCTTAAAAAGGTGATTGGCTCTTTTCATTTGAATACAAAACCTTGGGAACAAACGGTTATCTTTAAGAATTTTTATGGTTTTGCAACTTTCCTTTTCGGGAACGGTTTGTTCAAGAATAGAAGCTTTTTTTTATTAAGTTATACTTCTTATAAACACACCTCCTCTATAATTCTAACAGTGATCAAATATCGATAAAATTGATATTTTTCAATAGAAAACTGCCGGCTTCATAACAAAAAATAAGAAAATGTAACACCTAATAAACATCGATATATTATCTTAAAGGGGTGTTGAAAATATTAACATAAAAATTTCACTGGTTTTCGAGAAAACTGCTATTTCCAAACGTATGATTTTTTTTCCGCAAGACCTGTCCGGTAGCTAGCGCCATCCACGGTTTCCTTGATCCATCTTGTTCTTGTTGGCGCGGAAGGATACTTTGGTCGGTTGTGAAGCCACGCCACGCCAAGCCTTGCACCCTCCCACCCACCATCACATAAAATAGGTTTCAGACTTACACTTAATGGGTGGAAGATAAGGGTGCCACCACCAGTTTGGCACCCTTGCGACCGCACAGGCCATGCACCCCTAAAGGCTGTCAATTAAATTAGACTAAATTTGACTGACGGCCTTTACTATCAGACTAGTGGTGGTCATATCAGAACGGATTAAACTTTAGTCCATCAAATTAAATTATTCACATTCATCTGACATAATAATTAATATGAAATAGTTCGACAACTTAGCTCGATATTTAGCGTGTCTACCTTACTTAGCTAAGGAGCCCAGGTTTGATTCCTAGCATGGCCCAAAATGTTTTCATTAGTGAAATGGGAGATTCCTCTCTCACAATGATGAATTAACGGCTGGGGGGCTGGGTGTTGTGTCTGCTCAAGATTTATGTTAGTTCATAAGTCGTGTGCTGATTTAATCAGTCGGTTCAGAAAGTGCTCGTTAATACCTTTAATATAAAATCCTTAAATAGAGGAAATAAAGGATAAAACCACACACAAAAGTCTATTTATCTATATGTGTGCTTTCAAGGTATGGATGCTAAGGATTAAATTACAATCTAGTCGTGTTTTTTTTTAACGTTAAACTTTTTAATTCTCTGTTGGTTTTCATTCAATCAGGTGGTTTATAATACCAAGCTCGTCCTATAATCGTTTTAATATTCGGGTCATAATACATCCCCCATGGTCTTCTTACAAGTTATGTGACTTGTTAATATAAACAGGGCGAGTNGTGCACTTCTTAAAATCAATTACATTCAAGTCCTCTTAATCTAGTTACACTCCTAGTTCCCCCAATTCATCACGCATTACAATGTGATAATATATTTTTTGTACATGGATCAAATTAAGTTTCTTCGATTATTGTTAGCCACCCAATTTGGGGGCTGAATATTCTAACACGCTAATCTCGTAGTGGACCACACTGCCAATTACGGGGAGAACAAGTCCTAAATTGTTTTCCACTCTCCCTCCACGCAAATGTGAGCATACTTCCTATAAATATAAATTCCTAATCCCTAAAAACCATCAGCGTTATTAGTAAGCCTATATAAGCGTATAACCCGAACGGGTAGTAAGACACGGTGTTAAAAAAATATTTGGCAACAAAATATTTTTATGATAAATGATTTAATAAATATTTTTTTTTTTTAAATTTTGATGTCATATATATTTTTAAATATAAAAGATTTTTAGAAAATATCTATAGGTTTATGTTGACATGAAGTAGCTTATTTTCATGTATACTTTTTTCTTTGCACCGTGTCTTACTACCCATTTGAGTTATATGCCTATTAACTAATTACGTTAGTGGGTTAAGAATGAGGAAGGTTAAATTTTGTGAACATGTACCCCGCATTTTCGTGGAGAGACAGTGGGGAACCATTAAAGAAAAACTATTCTAAATACGCCCGGCCGGGATCAAACCACGATCTCCCCGTTTTCGGAAGTCTAGTCTATTGCGAGAGTGACACCTTAGACCATGCGGCCACCCAATCGGGTCTCAAAATACTTAATGCGTAGTCTCTCACTCCGTTGTAGATACTAAGAAAATAAATTGAGAGGTTATGAGACTTAAGAGCAGAGAAAGATAATTGGTCCTAATAGAGATGAACAAACAGGAGAATGGAAAAAGTTACATTATGAAGAACCTCAAGGTTTGTATGCATCCACAGATATATTAAGATAATCAAGATCCATATACTGAGGGGGAATAGATGGGGAAGGATGAGAACAGGGCGTACTCAACACTTTAGTTGGGAAACCTGAATACACACGATCCCTCGGTCGGTCAAGATGTCGTTGTGAAGAAATTGTGAACATTAATTTGCAGGATGGTTGGCGTCAGGTTAAGTATAGGGTGGTAGGTGTTTCAGGATCGACTTGAATAACGACATTACGTTCAGGTGGTTTTGAATTTACGAGTTCCTTCAGGTCATATGATAAAATTTGTTAGTTCGTATTTTAAAACTTAAATCTCAATTCCTCTGATTATTTTGAATGAAATTAGTGGTGGGCCAATCCTCTCATTTATTCATGTCACATGGGCAGCGACAGAGTTTCATCAGTCTATTGACAGCGTCAGTTTAATTTGAATTATTTTGTTTCGGCGGTTTAGTTTTATTGTAGCTCGAATATTGTCCGATTGATTACGTCATTGGTCAGCCCACATCTAACCGGCTCGCTTCTCTGAAATAGTTTTATATTAATATCTGACCTGCAGTCATATACGCACAGAAAAAAAAGAGTTAATTTTATTATGTGTATAATTTTGAATAACAAATAAACACATATAACAATTTCAAAGCTCACTAATTTTTTTTATCAATTTTAAATATTTTAATAAATACTGATCTGAGTATTTCGCTATCTCACATAAGAAACCTGGTGAAATGTAAGTTTTTTAATATGCCGCCATTTAAATTTATTGAAGTGACATTCATGATTTAATAGTTGCGCCTACTCTTGAGTGGGGGCAAATAAAAGGCGTAACTTTGCTCTCAAATTGCACCTGCTCCTTTTAGTGAATAGGGATTTGGAACATATTTCAAACTTGCGCTGGCGCAACTAATTTGCTCCCGTTAGTGAATCCAGGCCTAGATTCTTATGGTCTAGTTTACCTGTGTCATGGAGACCAGGTTTCTAACTCCAACTGGATGTACAAACAGATTTATTTCTCTAGATGTTTTCCTATATTCTTTAACTTAAACGGTGACCTGGTGGTATAAGGGTAAGGTGTCGGACTTCTGTGCTGGGGTCCGGGGTTCAATCCTCGTTTCCGGCACAGGTTTATCTGATTATCAAACCCTTCCTTCACCTCTGACAATACATGTATTAATCACAACTTGTGAATGTGTGGAATGCCGGGCCTCCACCGTGGTTCGGATCCCACGTTAAACTGTAGGTCCTACATTTCATCTCACAATCACCCTACCATTACACATTAGCGTAAGTAGCGTTTAACCCGAAACGGATAGTAAGACGCGGTGCTAATAATAGTAATAATAATAATAATAATAATAATTATAATTTAACTTAAACGAGGTTAATTTTTTTATAAATTATATCTTCCACGTCCCTTACCTACTAGCGTGATTAAATTGTGCATAGTATGGACGGGTAGTAAGACTCACTTATAAAAAGTATAGAATATACTTAAGCCAACATGTTTTTATAGAGCAGGAGTTTACAACCAGTGGCCCGCGATACCTTTTTGCGCAGCCAGTGAAGTTTCTTGTAAAAGTAATCTACTGTAGTAATATTGATATAATTTTGATATATTTTTATACTAACTTATGTACCTGCTCGAGCCCTATTTCATTCCATTTCTTAGCCGTTGTTTACGATGTGGCCTTTCCACTCACTACTCGTTGATTCGATTGTGGCCTTTCAACACTTTTATGTTGGAACAGACTGAGGCCAGAAACACGTCTCGAGTTGGTTGAGTCTGGCCCTTTGGATTAGTTTTAGTTTGATATCACTTCTGTAGCCGGCCTTTCTAACCACTAAAACGGAGAGACAGGGACAATGAGAGTAGATCATCTTCAAGGCCACACACTAAAATTAAAAACAACTGGTGCTGGTGGCATATGGCCCCGATTGCCGTGGAGTCAAGTCCATCGGCAGCCACAACACTTTGTCATACCTGGCCGCAAACACGGCTTGGTAGGTAGGTCGCGATGAGATGTGTTCCGCCATGTGTTGCATCGGTGTGTTCTAACCTCACTCCATGTGACGACAGAAGGAAGGGTGGGGGTAGGGGGTGGGGAGCGCTTAGAGACCCCGCAACACTGTTACAACCCACAAGTTAGGACATGGGAGGGGAGAAGCATGTCATACTGTTAACAGCGTCATCAACCAACTGTCGAAATAGTGGTCTGGTGTCCATTATGATTGGACCAGCAGGCACTGGCTCTAACTAGCACGGGGTGAGGGGTTAGGGGGGGGGAGGGTTTAGTACCTTGTATATAACGTGGGTTACGTTACTTTGATTTAAGACTAGCGACGCTATCTATCAATTAACACTTTAAATGTAAACGTATGGCGTCCCTAATGAGTTGAGGCACAAATGATCGTGTTGTCGCCATTTTAGTTTCTATCTTGCACTCAAGTTATTTTCTCAAAATTTTCTATCCTTAACACACTTGTTAAGCTTTGATTATCCTTTAATCGAACACATATTATGTCAAAAATACTTATTTAAACACCATTCGACTTACGCGATTTTTAAAACTACTGTACATGGAGACCTTCGTCGGAATGTGTTAAACACCTGATATGATAATTTTACTGTATATGGTCAGGCAGTGTAGGGGTAAGGTGTCAGACGTCTGTGCTGGGTGCTCAGGGTTCAATCCTTGGTCCTGGCACAGATTTATCTGATTACCTAACCCTTCGTTCACCTCTGACAAGACGTGTATTAATCACAACTTGTGAATGTGAGGAATGCCAGGCCTCCACCGTGGTTTGGATCCCACTTTAAACTGTAGGTCCTCCATTTCGTCTCACAATCACCCTACCATTACACATTATCGTAAGTGCGTATAACCCGAACGGGTAGTAAGAAGCTAATAATAATAATAATAATAATAATAATAATCCATTCAATTTCAACAAGGCGAATGTTTTCTTATTAATAATCAACGTTTAAAAAATTAATCATAAATCTATTGATCTAACTGTTCATTCATTACTTCATAAAACCCACTTAGGTGGCCGCATAGTATGAGGCGTTACTCTCGCAATAGACTAGACTGCCGCAGTCGAGGAGATCGGGGTTCGATCCTGGTTGGGTAGACTGAGGGTTTGATTTTTTTTTCCTAGATGGTTTACCATACTTAGTTAAACGTAAATACGGGTTTACTTCCGCTGAATTAAATCTTCTTAGCTCTTAACACGTTAGTGTAATCAGTACATAGGCGTATAACCCGAAAGGAACGTAAGACGATGTGCAAAAAAATAAAAAAAATCATAAACACTGTGAAAAAAGGCAGCCTTTAATCACAGAGCCTATCATAAACAATTAAATCCCACCCTCCTTAATTAAGCTGGATAATGTACGGCACTTGCGAGAGTATAAGAGTAATAAAATAATCTAATTAAAGATATCAAAGTGAAATAAATTTCTCATTTCGATTGTATTGTTATTGAACGTACGCTCCATTTTTTCCATTCATGACGAGCCTCAAATAAATAATAAAAACAGTAAAATGCATATATTAATTATTGCAATTAATTAAATTTAACAAAATGATTGTTTTACTGGTATTGAAGGCACGCTCATTTCTCCTATTCATAGTGTGCCTCATATAATTAATAAAAATAATAAATGTACACTAATATCTATATTGATTAAATTTTACAGTCCGACAGTATTATTTATATTGGAGTTACGTTTATTTATCTCATTCATGTTGAGCCTCATATAATTAATAATAATAATAATATAATTGAAATAATAATGTACATTAATATCTACGTTGGTTAAATTTTACAGTCCGGTCGTATTATTGATATTGGAATTATGCTGTTTCTCTTATTCTTGGTGAGTTTCATATAATTAATACAAATAATAAGTGTGTACATTAATGTTTATATTAATTAAATTTTACAGTCCGATCAAGTTATTGATATTGGAGTCACACTTATTTATCTTCATGGTGTGCCTCATATGATTAATAAAAATAAAATATGTACATTAATATATAGTTATTAAAATGTACAGTCCAATTGTACTATTGATATTGGAGTTACGGCCATTTGTCCTGTGTGCATATCTCCAGATAGCAGTAGAACCGCCAGCTGGTCACTGAAGGTAGCACTCGCTTTGATGGGACCTCGCACCAAACGTATGAAGGGTTGGTTGCGTGAGACAGAGGGTGGGTAAAGGCGGGAAGGGGGTTATTAGCGGTCGACACCCGTGGCTATGAATTAACGGTGCCCATCGTAGCTTCAAAGGGCGCGCGCCTAGGTTCGATTCCTTCCGTTGACACAGTCGGTTCTCATGGGATGATATTGCCCGGTCGGGGAGATTATGGAAATTATCCTCAGGGGTGTTTGAACTAGACTAGTACGAGATTCCGCTTATTGACTGAACAGGGTGGAAGGGGTGAGGAGGGGTAGAGGGACAAGGTACCTGAGGGTGCTAATAAGGGTCTCCAACTTTACTCACTATGTTCGAATATGCTTGAACTTATGTTTATAGGATCAGGAAACTATTATTTTTACGATGAATAGAAAACTTTATTCCTAGTCGCATAGAAAGTACCCTTAATTTACCCTTAAAGATCCAGTTTCATGGTCAGACTTAGTACGCCTCAAGTGCGGTGCTTTACTAAATACAAGAAGAAACCTACCTGGACCATAATGAAATGGACTAATTTCATATGTGAAACTGGCCAAATCTATTAGAGTTTAGCGGTTACCTGGCGGTCTATGGGGTAAGGTGTCAGACTTCTGTGCTGGGGGCCCAGGGTTCAATCCTAGGTCCCGGCACAGATTTATCTGATTACCAAACCCTTCCTTCACCTCTGACAAGACATCTTGTGAATGTGTGGAATGCCAGGCCTCCACCGTGGTTCGGATCCCATGTTAAACTGTAGGTCCTCCATTTCATCTCACAATCACCCTACCATTACACATTAGCGTAAGTGTGTATAATTTGAACGGTTTGTAAGGTGCGGTGATAATAATAATAATAATAATAATAATAATAATAATATTATGTACATTTTTTTTCACAAAATAAAAAAATGTTTGTACTTATTTATGGCATGGATCTATAACAAAAAAAAACTTGAAGTACCTCCCATGATACTAGTGGATCGTTGCAGAGATTTCTGCAGATTATTGAACTAAAATGGATTCTAAACTTTTTATTGGGAAAATACCTCTATAAAAAAGAATTCATTCGACTTTCTGGCTAAAAGATTACTCGACAAAGGCTATAAACTTTACATAGATCTTTTGTTATCTAATTTGAATCAAAACGTTTATTTCCCCCCCCTCCCCCCTTTTACCATGATGAGAACTTTAAAATGACTCCTCCTTCAACTCTCTATCTATTTGTTGCACCAAAACATTCAAGTAAAAATTAGTTATACTACTTTTAACCATATACAACTATACACAAATCATGGTTTCCATGGTGATGTACACATGATTGTACAGATGGGCCTCTGCGTAAATAGAATGAAAATATTGAAAATTCGCTAGAAAACTTGGGTTTTTGTTTTAAGATACTATTGTCAAAATCGATTAAACCATTTTCTCGCAATTTCACTTACCAGAAAATAACTTTTTAAACTATGATTAAAAGCAGAGGTAAACATTTAAAGACAAGAAAGCGGAAGGATAAAAATCAACAAATTTATATATATAACAAAGAATGGAAAGATAATTCTTTGAGAAAGTTAGTTCTTTTTTGTTTGGAAACTACTATTTTTCCCGACATGCTAGATCCTTAACCTTTAAAATGAGTGTCCTTTTGTCAAAATCTGTTCAGCCATTTCCTAGTAGTTTCTATTACCAACAACGGGCTTATCAAATTAGAGTGAGAGAGTTAGAGCTAGAGTGTTTGAGAGAGAGAGAGTTAGAGATAGAAATGGGAGAGGGAGTTTTAGGTATAGTGATATTGAGATAGGGAGAGTGAGAGTGATTTTAAGAGAGTTTGAAATAGGAGTTTGAGAGTGAGTGTTTGAAAGATAGAGAATGAGTGTTTGTGAGAGAGAGTTCAAGAGAGAGAACGTTCGAGGGAAAGAGCGTTTGAGAGAGAGCTTAAGTGAGAGAGTATAATAAAGATAATGTGAGATAAATTGCTTGATAGAAAGTGTATGTGATTAGAGTGTGTGAGAAAGAGGAATGAAGTGTGTGAGAGAAAATGAGATAATATTATGAGAGAGAGAGAGTGTGTGTGTGTGTTATATATATATAGTGTGTGTGTGTAGGTAAACAGACGGGTTGTGCTCCGCATTCTACTACCCCACTCGGACTATAGGAAAATCTATTCAAATGAACTAGGGATAATAGAGGTAAAAATTATATAAAATACACCCGTGTTTGCGTGGAGGGGGAATGGATAACTATTTAGGGAAACAAGTCGGTATACTGGCCCAGAATTATAAACACACTTTTAGGGCCGGTTTCATAGTCAAATTTAGTACGCCTCAAGTGCGGCGCTACACTAAGTACATGACGACACCTACCTAAACCAGAATGGAATGGGCCAGTTTCCTATGCGAGAATGGCCCATTCCATTTTGGTTTAGGTAGGTGTCATGTACTTAGTGTAGCGCCGCACTTGAGGCGTACTAAATTTGACTATGAAACTGGCCCTTAGCGTCACCGTCAAACTAAACCAGATGAGTTTGACGTTTAGTCCGTGTGCTCACTAATTCTGGTTTTATAATTTATAATTTTTTAATGCAGCTTACTGCCCATCCAGGCTATATGCATTTAATTACGTTAATGTCACGAAGAAACCGAGCTTTAATATACATATGCCCTCACTTGTGTCGAAAGTGTGTGTGTTAAACAATTTAGCGGGTAAATAAAACCAAGCTGGATTTGAACCTAGGCCTTTCCGTCACTGGTAAACCAAACTCTATGGGCTTGACGTTTATCCGCGTATCAACCGATGAAGGTTTTTTTTTCATCACACACAATCTAGTTTTTTTTTTAATCTTTTACGTTCAGAACTTTATTAAGTATCATAAAAAATATTCAAATTTATTTTACAGTTTATATATTTATTTTTATTTATTTGAGGTATTTAACGTGCACTTTCTGAACCGACTGATTAAATCAGCACAGAAGAAGTTCTCTGAGCGAGAGCGAAAGAGACTTCTAGTTTTGTACCAACTCGGGTTTAGATGGTACGTAACATACATAGGCCTATATCAAGATAAGAAATAGCAAGAAGAGGATAGGTTTGAAAAATATAAATTTAATTAATCATAAAGCAGAACAAGGTACAAAATACATCATAGAAACACCATATCAATTAATATGGTCTATTAACTTGACTGCGTCAGGTTACCTATTAGATTTCTGGTTGGAGACAAAAGTAAACATGGCGTGAAGCGCCCATTAGATGTACGATCACAGATTAGAAAAGCTAGTAACAATCCGTCTGCTTGATACATTAACATAGAGCATTCTGCAGACAATTGTACCGGGCAAGTTCAAAGTATTTTCTTAGGCTGGCACACGACCCATTGGTCTAAGCCAGTAGGGTAACAATAATACAATTGTTGGGCACCCCAAAAAAAGAGGGCGAGCAACACAAATTAAAGTCAAAATATTAGATACCACGAGCCGTGCCAGAAAGGCTGAAGCAGCCCACAAGTTGAACACCCAAGCGATGTACAATATAAATTAAACATGCCTATGCCTAACTAGGCACCACCCCAAGGCCCTGAACAATCAGAATTATCTCTTTCCCGGCTAGCCACCTCGAGGACTGCTAAATAGTCATACGGGTTAAGGTGTGGGACTCACTCCCATTGAAACTGCTGGTCATAAGGACTACGCAGGAAAAATGTGAGGCACCAAACGACTTCACTTTATATACTACTAATCAACTGTTTCCACCGACAATAGCGTGGTTACACAGTTTAAGGTGTGGGATCCACTCCCATTGAAACTGCTGGTCGAAGGACTCAGCAGGAAATTCACGTGAAGCGCGAAAGGATATCATTAGATATAACAAACTGCGACAGACATTAAGTTATAAGATAATAGGCTAATCCTCTAAACTAATATTCCCTAAAAACTACGATGTGAGTCCAGCCATGGTACAGGCTATTCCTGATTCCTTTATTGATCGATCTAAGTCCAGGTTACTTTCTACGGTCCGGTCGGTCTCTCGGCGAGAACATCTTGATCACCGATAAACGTAGGATAAGTTTGTTAAGACACGACTGTCTAGGAGACGTTGAATATTAGCAATCATATCGTTGCCAATCGAACCGTGGAGTTTCATAGTGGTTAAACGCACTGCATTCTGGTACGGTCGAGAAGAGGGGGTGATCGACCATCTACGGGGTTTTAGAAGGTTGAGTCCGCCTAGTGAGCTGGTTGAGTACCATCTTCAGTTGATCAAGAAACTCGGACCGGTCAAGTACGATATAATTGAATGGCACGGTCGGCCCACCATTCTGACGGCGTCGCTTCTGATGGGGCCGGAGTGGTTCCATGAAGTATCCAAGACGGTGGTAAGTAACACAGACATATATGTATTAC
>CABFVZ010005158.1:0-10345 GCA_902151445.1 Timema monikensis
TAGATTGCCGGTGACAGTGTGGTCTGGGTTTGAATCCCATCCGGCTCCACTGAGGGTGTTTTTTTTTCTAACTAATTTTTAACCCTTCTTGTCTCTACCTAATAAATATAAATATGCGAATAGCCCGCACACATAATAAGACGCGTGACCCAAAAAAAAAAGTTAAACCATCTCCCTGTCGTTATCGAACTCCGGCATCTCTAATCTGAACCCGCAGGTGGATACATTCCCCCTACCTGTTTCCTCTAGTTTGTAAGTCGTGTGTTTAATAAAGTGCCAGTCCAGCGCTCAGTTCTACTCGAGAACCTCTTTCTCTCCCGATATGTAACCAAGGCCACCTCAATTACGGGACTATTCCATACAGCCTGGACAACGAGACAAGACACTCTCTCTTTTTCTCTCTCAGAGGATATGGAGTGATTTCCTCCAATCTTCACTTTTAGTCCGGGGGCTCACGTTCTCTTAGTTCTGTGTTTGTTGTGATGAGGATCTAATACACACTGGTCCAATAACAAGAGAACCCCCAGGATCTAGTACACACTGGTCCACTAACAAGGGAACCCCCAGGACTTAATACACACTGGTCCACTTGTAAGGTAACAACATGTCTGGTGACAACTGTCATCATTGATATAAGTTACATCTTACACTAATATATCGGATCACCATTCATGATGGCGATGAAACTGCAGTCCAATTATTCTAGGAAAGACCTTATTCGACAACTGTTGAAAAGTTACTATATCTACTTTCCCCTATTCATACGTCAAGTCATTTATTCTGCATTAACATTATTTATTAAAAAAACACACTCAACTTGTAGCTCTGCGGGATGGGTCCTGCGGTCTCGGGAACTCTCGTTACCGCCTTCCCTTGGTTCATTTTGTTCCAATTTGGAAACCCGTGTGTGCTCGGCCGTATTTACGTAATCCGTGCACACACACACACATACACACACTCCTTTGTCCAGGGAGCACTTTCTCCCCGAAATTCAGTCCATCTTATTATTACACTGGTTTGTTTGTGGACCCGAGGAGCGACCCGAGGTTTTTACGACCCGGCGGGGAGGACTCTCCCACGTGTGAAAGTTTCGACGAGGAAGATACGCCCTTGTCGACTACTGGGACGCTTTGTGGTGCACTTTCTAGCCACGGGCCGTGCTCGCGAGCGTTGTGTCCCTGAACGGACTCGTGCTCGGATTACCGGCTACGCTTGTCCGGTAGGGTACAGGTGGGCTCAGCTTTGGAGCTAGGAGAGAATTCAGGGACCTCTAGACCTGTTGTCAGTATCCCTTTCGGAGCTCACTGTGGGGTTAGGAGAGAATTTTGGGCCCTTCACCTCTAAGGCGGGTGGGTCTAACTCTTTTGATCAAAAGAGCCACGTTGAAAATTAAAAATTTGGAGGGAACTGCATTGTAAAAAAATTCAACAGTTATATATTTTTAATTAAAAGTAATTTTAAGCTATTACCTCATTACTACAAAAAGGAAAAAGTTGGCCTCCTATAGAAAACAATAAATAAAGGCTTTATATAATTTTTATCAGAAATTTTAAACGCTTTATTTGCAGCAATGGTGTTAGTGTCGCACTTTAAATCTCGTGCCGATGTCCTTTTCATAATTGTTGACAACTGTATGTGTGGGTCGAGATTTCTCGTGTGTTTTTAATGTGAGAAAACAAATGTTAACATACATACATGCTCCCAAACATTACACACTTTTAGTGCTCAAACTCAAACAACTTTTGGGAACTTACCCAGTTCTTCAAATTACGTCAAATTCATGAATGTTGAATCTCCTCCAAGTTTGTAAAAATAAGAATCTGGTCACATCGTGTGTTGGTTCATCAATAGGTTCTCAAGTTTGACATGACTGCTCTACAAGTGTTGACCCGGCTTAAGGCCCCTGGCCCTGTCGTGTGCAAGTCTAGAACCAATTTTGTGGGATGTTGGGCGGGAGGTTGAAAGGCGTCGAATGGCTTCATAACCGACCAAAGTATCCTTCCGCGGCAACAAGAAAAGATGAATCACGCAAACCATATATTGCGGTAGTTAACGGATAGGTCTTGCGGAAAAATCATACGTTTGGAAATATCGCTCTTCTCGAGAACGAGTGAAATTTTTATGTTAATATTTTCAACACCTCTTCTAGGATAATGTATCAATGTTTATTAATTATTGTTACATTTTCTTATTTACTTTCTCGCTATCTTACAGGTCGAGAAAGTATTGTGATCGTAAAAAAAAAAATCAAACTCGAGATTTTGATGAATCTCGACGTTTCATTAACCCCCGAATCCTAAAAAGTTGTTTTTGCATTTCCGTCTTTCTGTCTGTACCTCAGACTATAGCTTAAACTATTTTACCGATCGGACTAAAATTTGGTATCGAGGGTTTTCATAGGGTTTCCCCGAGGGTTTTTTGGAATTGGATATCTAACACTAAAATTAAGGTTAGTTTACCGAAGGACAAAACGAGAAAAAGTCGATTTTCTTAAAATCGGCTCTAACCATTTTTATTACAATTCATATCTAGATGTTGATTAAGATTATAAATAAACTGGCTATTTTCATTTTCCCATGAAAATGACTTAAGGGTACTTTACAGGAGCGGAAATGTCCGTATCTTTGCAACTATTTGAGATACTAAATAACTTATCATTGCAAAATTGTAAAATAAAAAATAAAAATAACTTTTATATGATATATATTTGTATGTATCCAACCGTTTCTTAGATATTGGCAAATATATTAATACAAGTTTGTGAGCTTTAGTTATAAAGGCACACTAAAGTTTTAACGCAATAATTCTCTAATGTCATAGAGTAAGAAATGAGTAAGTCTCTCAAAAAGTGTATGTTCTCTTTCTTTAAACATCTTAGGACAAATTTTTGTACAACAATGCTCTCTATAATTTTAGATTAAATAGTCAAAATTTATAAATGAGGAATTTAATAGCAATGCAATAGCCATAAGATGTGCAACCCCTAATAAAATGCAAAACAACTTTAAACCGGAAGTCGACATTTTAATATTGTGATCGTCAAAAAAAATTGAACTCGAAATTTTGATGGATGTCGACTTCTCATGACCCTCACCCTACCCCCCACCCCCGAACCCTAAAGAGTGGTTTTCGTAATGCCGTCTGTCTATTCCTAAAATTAATGGCAGTTACTAGAGGATGAAAAGAGAAAAATTCCATGTTCTCAAAATCGGCTATGATGATTCTCTCCCATTTTAGACTCATTAGTCAATAATTACCTATTTTATTGGTCAAAATTTATAGAAGAGAAATTTAATAGCAGTGCGATAACCATAATATGTGCATCCCTTAGTAAGATGACGAACATTTAACTGTTTTACGTATGTATAACACAATTTGTTCTCGGGTTTGCTAGTGTATATTATATTACGAATTTTAGTTAATATCTCAATTTCTAAACAATAGAGTGAGAAATTTCGTACCATTTATTTTTTGCTATGAAGCTGACAGCTTTCTATTGAAAAATGTCAATTTTATCGATATTTGATCACTATTAAAATTATATAGGAGGTATGTATATAAAAAGTATAACTTAATCAACATGCTTCTATTCTTGACCAACCCGTTTCCGAAAAGAAAATTGCAAAACAATAAAATTCTTGAAGATAACCGTTTGTTCCCATGGCTCTGCATTTCCACGCCAAATGAAAAGGGCCAATAGCCTTAAGGTTTCTTCTTCGAATACCACCAGCCCGCCCGCCTCCAGGTTTTCTTGGACCTTCCCACCTTGCTCGCAGGCTACCACTCAAAACCTACTTTTTACATCTCCGGGTTTTTTCCCCTTAAGTGTCGCCAACCTTATTTTCTGAATCTGATCTATGATAGGCCGCCGACAAGTAAGGCCCGGATTTTGGTGACCTAAAAACTATTTTTAAAAATCACTTCTAAAATTACAAAAAAAAAAAAATTCTAGATAATGACTTTAAAATTTCAAAAAATAAAAATATTACTTTAAAATATGAACAAATACGCGTAATGAATGTACACGACTAGATCGAACACGTGCTTTACAAATATTTGCATTGAGAAGTCTTTTAACAACTAAGCTCTCGTATTCTGCCAGATATAACATAGCTACCCCTCCCAACGCAACTCTCTTCACGCTAGTTGTAGTCTCATTGTCAGCATAATTCTCTCATTCAGACAACTGTATTTAGGAAAACAATATGTTTAAGTATTTATGTATTTATAAAATATCAGTATTTAAAAAGATATACTTATTCACTATAAATACCTAAACATGAGGCAAACAAAAAAAAACCATTTCTACAACAAGGGGATCATGAACAGAGTTTATTTACTTATGAGCAGCGTCTGTGACGAGCAAAAAAATAATGACATGTCATCAGAATCCGGACCCTGGGGATTAGGCACCCTTCACCCCACCCCCATAAGTTTCCGTTCTTAATAACTTCTGGCCATCTTACTTCCACTATTCGGCAAACCCCCTCTGCTGAGCAAAGCGCCTTATTTGCCGACTAGATTGCACTCCGACAACAGACTGGACGTCGAGATCATTCGTTGTTTGTTTCTCTCCTCGGTGACGTTATCGTTCAGAGTTTAACTTTTTTATCTGTATCTAAAAAACAGATGGATACAACCCGCTTTGTGACGTAGTTGGTAGTTATTCCTAATTGCACGTTTTGATAAAAACAACAACTTAAAACCAGGAGACGCTTTTAGCCCGCGGTAACCGATAGCTAACCTTACACGTGATACAAACATACTTTAAGGGGGTATTGCCCCCGTGGTTTTGTTTTAGCATCGCATCTTACTACCTGTTCAAGTTAGACGCCTATTTACTAATTAACTTATGAGTTAGGGATATGGTTAAATTTAGATTAAATGTACCCGCATTTGTGTGAAGGAAGAGTGGAAAAACACCCTTGGTACAGCCGACTTGGAATCGAACCCTGAAATCCCTGTCATCGGCAGGCTAGTCTGTTGCCTTAGACCACGCACGCGTCGACCGAGTCAGGTTCCCCTCGTGTTGACTCCTCGCTAAAATCACGTCAATGTTCAGATATGAGGTTGTTGTTCAGTGTACCACTCCCGGCGAACTTGACACACATCGACTGGTTTGTTTACTATCTTAGCTGTTATCCTTGTTCACATGCAATGCAGATAGAATCTCTTATCTTAACCACATTGTAATTAATTGTGCGGAATTAAAAACACGACACGTGCGACAAATACTACTCTGATGGAATATTTAGGTCTCTTTGTGACTGCGCAATGCAAATGTGTGTATAATTAGTCTTGACTGCGCACTGAAAATACGTGCTTTTACTAGATCTGAAGTACCGACTGTCGTTTTGCATTCTTCTTCCACACTAATTAGATCACTCTCTTCCTCTTCCCTGCCCCAGACACCAGTCTGGTGGATGTGCAAGGGAGTTCCTCCCTGGAACTTCTACTGGTTTCTTATCCCGGGCCTGTAGGTCCCAAACCAAGCAACATCATTTCGAAATGATGGTTGGCATACCTGGACCCCTCTCTCTCTCTCTCTCTCTCTCTCTCTCTCTGCCAAGAAGTGTTCTAGAACTACCACGTATAGGAGGACTCTTTGTGGGTCTTGTCAGGAGGTGCTCTAGAATCACTACGTATAGGATTCTTGTGGGCCTTGTCAGAAGGTGCTCTAGAATCAATACATATAGGACCCTTTGTGGACCTTGTCAAGAGGTGCTCTAGAATCACTACGTATAGGATCCTTGTGGGCCTTGTCAGAAGGTGCTCTAGAATCACTACGTATAGGATCCTTGTGGGCCTTGTCAGAAGGTGCTCTAGAATCAATACATATAGGACCCTTTGTGGGCCTTGTCAGGAGGCGCTCTAGAGCCATCACATATAGGACCTCTTGTGGGCCTTGTCAGGAGGTGCTCTAGAGCCATCACATATAGGACTCTTTGTGGGTCTTGTCAGGAGGTTCTCTAGAGCCATCACATATAGGACCTCTTGTGGGTCTTGTCAGGAGGTGCTCTAGAATCACTACGTATAGGACCCTTTGTGGACCTTGTCAAGAGGTTCTCTAGAGCCATCACATATAGGACCTCTTGTGAGTCTTGTCAGGAGGTTCTCTAGAGCCATCACATATAGGACCTCTTGTGGGCCTTGTCAGGAGGTGCTCTAGAGTCATCACATATAGGACCTCTTGTGGGCCTTGTCAGGAGGTGCTCTAGAGTCATCACATATAGGACCTCTTGTGGGCCTTGTCAGCAGGTGCTCTAGAGTCATCACATATAGGACCTCTTGTGGGTCTTGTCAGGAGGTGCTCTAGAGCCATCACATATAGGACCCCTTGTGGGTCTTGTCAGGAGGTGCTCTAGAATCACTACGTATAGGACCCTTTGTGGGTCTTGTCAGGAGGTGCTCTAGAGCCATCACATATAGGACCCCTTGTGGGTCTTGTCAGGAGGTGCTCTAGAATCAATACATATAGGACTCTTTGTGGGCCTTGTCAGGAGGTGCTCTAGAGCCATCACATATAGGACCCCTTGTGGGCCTTGTCAGGAGGTGCTCTAGAGCCATCACATATAGGACCTCTTGTGGGTCTTGTCAGGTGCTCTTGAGCCATCACATATAGGACCCCTTGTGGGCCTTGTCAGGAGGTTCTCTAGAGCCATCACATATAGGACGTCTTGTGGGCCTTGTCAGGAGGTGCTCTAGAGCCATCACATATAGGACCTCTTGTGGGTCTTGTCAGGAGGTGCTCTAGAGCCATCACATATAGGACCTCTTGTGGGTCTTGTCAGGAGGTGCTCTAAAGCCATCACATATAGGACCCCTTTTGGGCCTTGTCAGGAGGTGCTCTAGATCCATCACATATAGGACCTCTTGTGGGTCTTGTCAGGAGGTGCTCTAGAGCCATCACATAGGACCCCTTGTGGGCCTGCCAGAAGGGGCCCCACGAAGCCAGCGCCGTGTGTCCCCACCTAGCGGCTCGAGCGGTGAATTATTCCTCCCTCACGAAGTGTGTCAAGGCCACGCTCGCTACGGGGCCGGTGGTTCGACTTGGTCGCTCACACAGACCCGTAGCGAGCCACCAAACCGTGGCCGATTCCATCACGTTTCCTTGGACTCGTAACTTCGAAACAAAACACCAAAAAAATGTATAAGTAATTGTAATCAGAAACTTTCGATTTCACGTTTTCTTCAGTCGTGCCTCCATTATTTGTCAGAAAAAAGGAAGTATTCTCATCTTAAATTAAACGCGTTTATTGTTCGTTAGTTAGCATTTATTTATGTATTTATTTGATTTATTTGAGGTATTTAACGTGCACTTTCTGAACCGACTGATTATATCAGCACACGATAATTTCTATGAGCGATAGCGAAAGGACCTACTAATTTTACCATCCAGGTATATTTTACATGCCACAATTGACATTGGACCGACAGATCTACTACCCCTCCGAAGGAAGTTGTGCTACAGATTTTTATTGCTTAAGAAAAATAATATTTAGCACCGCGTCTTACTACCCGTTCGGGTTATACGCTTTAAGTACTAATTACGCTAATGGATTAGGAATTGGGAAGGTTTAATTAGAGGAAGTGAACCCGCATTTTCGTGGAGGGAGAGTGGAAAACCATTTAGGAAAAACCACCCCCAGTTCACCCGACCGAGATTCGAACCTCGATCTCCCCGTCCTCAGATATTGCTTCAGAAAAATCCGTCGTGGGTTGGGTTTTGAACCCACGAACCTCGGATCCTGACGCGAGTACTTTACCCCAAGACCCCCGAGGTTGACAACTAGCTTTTAGAACTGAAATAAACTAGTAGGTGCAGGGGTAGGTTGAACAGTAGAATTTTACGGGAGATTAATTATGGTTGTGTTCTCTTTCTCAGCTTGATGTCTCGTATAGATGTGACTATAGCGCATCGACAGGAGGAGAGGTGGGGACAGCTAGCGGAAGGTTCTGTATTGCAAACATCGAATGAAACTGACAAATGTCAACATATCTAGATATAATCATTATGTGCTTATTAATACTATATTAGCAATAAAAAGGGTTATCAAACGAGTCTAACGATACTTCCCTAAGGATTACTATTTAATTGGCATTTTCTTAACTAATTGAAACCAAATATTATTAAATTTCTTACTCTTTAGTTTTGTGGTTGTGGCCACAAGATATGCCATAGTATTTGAAATAAAAAATTTAAAAAGTATCATATTAACACTTGTATCTTCTTATAACTAGCCATCAAAATAAATAATTGTTTTCTATAACTTAGAGTGAGATCCATACAAAATATTGTTTACAAAATAAAACTTTTGTTTTGTAATCAGCGCAGGAACACATTCGAGAAGAAGACGGTTTGTATGACGTCCTCAACCGCCCTTGTTTCTGGTTCGCCATCTTGATTACAGAATAACACGGCGCATTTTAGAATCTCTCATTTGAAAAGCATTTTTTTAAGTGAATCACATTCGCCGCTTCCACATAAAAGTAACATCCAGGCGGTTATTTTCATAAGTTCATGTTTCATTAATGTAAAAACCTTTGATAATTAAAAACAACTTGTTTGTGTGAATGTTTTGACTGCCAAAAGTAACAACAAATCGACAAAATACGGTCTTGCAGATCATATGGTTTTACCAAAGAATATATCATATTCTTTAAATTTAAAAAATGACGCCTGGATACGGGCATCGAACCCGGGACCTTTGATTTAGTACGCCAATGCTATAATCATGGGTCTTACACCTTTGTATGTCCAAGGGCCAGAGTTTCTAGTTCTTGGTGGCCCGCGGACCGCAATGCTGTACCGATAATATTCGGCTTGAATAAATATTAAAATGTTCGCATTAGCTCATTCTTAAGGCTGGTACACACATAACGCTAAGATAAGCCATGGTCCCTCTTTTCACTCCAGAATTCAGTGTTGTTTCTTTCTGATCTGCTCCAGTAAAGTTTTGTTATGATGGCTTTCTCCAAAATGTCTTGTTTGAGTTCAGATGATAGTACTGAGGAAGAAAAGATTCTGCTGTTAGCAGCTGTTTTGAAAGATGAGAATTTAGGAGGTGGAAGTTTGACTTGTTCAATTAACGCTTTCATTTTAATATAAACACATTTATTAACTCTAAAATCTAAATATAATATTACTTAAATACACGTGAAACAAACTGTTAACATAAATTCAATACTTCTTTAGTTATTTTCACCAAACCTGCACTGCGTCTGTTCAACACGGAGCCCAAATTGCGTTATGCGCATGCTCAACGTAAAATGGCTCAAGATGGGGGATGGAAAAATTGCCCGGACAGCAATCGGAAAAAACATAGCAAGGCATAGCTTAGCTTTCTGTGTGAACCAGCACATTTAAATATATGGTCCGCTATTTTTCTAAACAGATAGCAGAGCAAATATTAGCTTAGCGATCTGTGTGTACCGGCCTTTATACTCACACTTGGGATTGGGATTTCTTGTGAAGTATGTTCTGCGTTTCACAGTAGGGGAGGTAACACGATTTGTCTTGTCTATTAGAGTTGTCATTTCCGGTTTAAAGTACATTTGCACTCAATACTTTTCTTCGCGCAAAAATCAAAAATCGTTTATAAAATAACATAGAATGTGTTAATTAAATACATATTTACTTAATTAGTTGATTATGTAAAATATATCTCTAGTCGTATTTCTCTTGAAATAATTTTATAATTTTCATGAGGCAGCGTGCCGCAAAAAATGTTAACATGGGCCGCAAGTGGCCTGCGGTCCGCGGGTTGAATACCCCAGGAGTCGCCGCGTGCCCAGGGCTTTGTCTTTGCCCCAGGGTCATTCTTCACTCATATTTTAAGACAGAGTCTGTGATGGAAGTGCGTTGACGTATTAAGCCAAAGGTCCCGGGCTCGATTCCCGCGTCCAGATGTCATTTCTCAATTTAAATAATGTGAAATTTATATGCGGCTATAACCGTAATTAACAAATAAAATGGCTTGGCTATTTAATCCAACATGATAGGATATATGGTAACTTTTACTAATTGTCAGATACCCCTGCCAGGGATGCCCAATGGCCTATATTCTCTCTCCTTGCTGTCTAGTATAGATGTGACTAGTCTGTCTCATTGTTGTCTAGTATAGATGTGACTAGTCTGTCTCATTGTTGTCTAGTATAGATGTGACTAGTCTCTCTCCTTGTTGTCTAGTATGGATGTGACTAGTCTCTCCTTGTTGTCTAGTATCGATGTGACTAGTCTCTCTCCTTGTTGTCTAGTATAGATGTGACTAGTCTCTCTCCTTGCTCTCTAGTATCGATGTGACTAGTCTCTCTCCTTGTTGTCTAGTATAGATGTAACTAGTCT
>CABFVZ010005158.1:12451-27064 GCA_902151445.1 Timema monikensis
ACTACCACTACAAGCTCTGTTGTTGACTATACTACTCGCCAGTATTGGTGGACTACCACTACAAGCTCTGTTGTTGACTATACTACTCGCTAGTAATGGTGAACTACCACTACAAGCTCTGTTGTTGACTATACTACTCGCCAGTAATGGTGAACTACCACTACAAGCTCTGTTACTATCCGTTCTCTTAGGCTGATTACAATTCGGTGATAAGGAACCCTACACCCGTGTTGCTGTTCTAGGTTAAGTTGGATAAAGAGCTTGTAAGTCTGCGTCGTAAAAAAATATAGTCTGAACTGACTAGACTAGGCTAGCGGTTAACACATCTGACCGAGCTGTAAGAGCTATATTTGAACCCGGTTGAATACTCTTAGGGATAAGGATGTTTTCCTCCAATTGAACGTTTTGTTAAGGTGGGGATATAGAGGAAGCGAAAAAAAGGTACTATTTTTATAGTTTATATAGATTTATTTTCCTAAATAGACCGAATAGTAGCTATATATTAGAAACAAAGAGTTTAAGTTTCTTCCTATGGTGATATAAACATCATTCGTTGAATATCTGTCATGGGCATAAAGGCATTAGTTGAGAAAGTTTTTAAATGGAGGAAAAAGTTTTCATTAAATTCTAGGACATCCTTACCAGATATTCAACAACTGTTGATATTACTATGCGAATAAAATTAAACTTTATGTTGTTGCTGGAGAAATATTAGATTTATTTTAACCTACAGAATGTCCTTAAAACGTGCGTTGCCCACTTCCAATGTCCACGGTTTGCACACCTCGGGGGGCGGGGGCGTGTCACGCGGGTAGACGGTGCGCAGGATTACCAATCTTCCGACACGAAAGTTCCTTCCGAGCGTCAACACGTCGCTTAGCTGTCCATGTGTTTGGTAATAATTACATTAGTGGACACCCAGGTGGGAAAGTTACTACCTGGCCCGAGTACGCTCTGTTCAAATCACGTCCAGATGCGCTCGTAACCCGCGTAATGACACGTCATAGGGTGTTTCGCGGGGTAGTCTAGCCAACCCATGGTGCTCGGCGCATACGTGTTGCTACTGTCTGTATAGTTCCACTATGATGCAGCATTCACTACAGCGCCATGGTGTAGTCTGTAAAGGTAAGACTTTTAGTACCTTGCTTGGTCACACTATGGTGCAGCGCTTTTTATTTTTATTTATATATTACTTTGAACTCTCTCTATGGAATTATTTCTTGTTTGTTGTTCCGGTTCAGGCCGCCGCACCTGCCTGAAGACAACACAACAAACACTAGCTCCTAAATATCTGACAAGACAACACAACAAACACTAGCTCCTCGATATCTGACAAGACAACACGACAAACACTAGCTCCTCGATATCTGACATGACAATACGACCAACACTAGCTCCTCGATATCTGACAAGACAACACAACCAACACTAGCTCCTTGATATCTGACAAGACAACACAACAAACACTAGCTCCTCGATATCTGACAAGACAACACAACAAACACTAGCTCCTCGATATCTGACAAAGACAACACAACAAACACTAGCTCCTAAATATCTGACAAGATAATACAACAAACACTAGCTCCTACATATCCGACAAGACAATACAACAAACACTAGCTCCTCGATATCTGACAAGACAACACAACAAACTAGCTCCTCGATATCTGACAAGACAACACAACAAACACTAGCTCCTCGATATCTGACAAGACAATACGACCAACACTAGCTCCTCGATATCTGACAAGACAACACAACCAACACTACCTCCTCGATATCTGACAAGACAACACAACAAACACTAGCTCCTCGATATCTGACAAGACAACACAACAAACACTAGCTCCTCGATATCATGACAAGACAACACAACAAACACTAGCTCCTTGATATCTGACAAGACAACACAACAAACACTAGCTCCTAGATATCCGACAAGACAACACAACAAACACTAGCTCCTCGATATCTGATAAGACAATACAACCAACACTAGCTCCTCGATATCTGACAAGACAACACAACCAACACTAGCTCCTCAATATCTAACAGGACAGCACAACCAACACTAGCTCCTCGATATCTGACAAGACAACACAATAGACACTAGCTCCTAGATATCCGACAAGACGACAAAACAAACACTAGCTCCTTGATATCTGACAAGACAATGCAACAGACACTAGCTCCTCGATATCTGACAAGACAACACAACAAACACTAGCTCCTCTATATCTGAAAGAACAATACAATCTTGAGATGAAACCAAGGTAATCCTGCCCACTCAGCTACGTAGGTTTGTTCAGCCAGTACAGATACAAGCCAGTAGTTGCCGGTCTGACTGCAGCAGGCTGCAAGTGGATCAAGGTTAGAGAGAGAGAGAGTGATTGCTGGTCTCCGAGTGATAATTAGGCCCTGAGAAGTTCCCACCTCAAGTTCTCACAGCATTTGGTGGTGACTTATTGTTTGGAACTCCTCAACCGAGCACTGGATAGTCACTACCGCGTCTAGCACACTTATATCTATCACTTGATAGTCACTACCGCGTCTAGCACACTTATATCTATATATCACTTGATATACACTGCCGCGCCTAGCACACTTCTATCTACCACTGGACAGTCACTGCTGCGTCTAACACACTTATATCTACCACTGGACAGTCACTGCTGCGTCTAACACACTTCTATCTACCACTGGACAGTCACTGCTGCGTCTAACACACTTCTATCTACCACTGGACAGTCACTGCTGCGTCTAACACACTTCTATCTACCACTGGACAGTCACTGCTGCGTCTAACACACTTCTATCTACCACTGGACAGTCACTGCTGCGTCTAACACACTTCTATCTACCACTGGACAGTCACTGCTGCGTCTAACACACTTCTATCTACCACTGGACAGTCACTGCTGCGTCTAACACACTTCTATCTACCACTGGACAGTCACTGCTGCGTCTAACACACTTCTATCTACCACTGGACAGTCACTGCTGCGTCTAACACACTTCTATCTACCACTGGACAGTCACTGCTGCGTCTAACACACTTCTATCTACCACTGGACAGTCACTGCTGCGTCTAACACACTTCTATCTACCACTGGACAGTCACTGCTGCGTCTAACACACTTCTATCTACCACTGGACAGTCACTGCTGCGTCTAACACACTTCTATCTACCACTGGACAGTCACTGCTGCGTCTAACACACTTCTATCTACCACTGGACAGTCACTGCTGCGTCTAACACACTTCTATCTACCACTGGACAGTCACTGCTGCGTCTAACACACTTCTATCTACCACTGGACAGTCACTGCTGCGTCTAACACACTTCTATCTACCACTGGACAGTCACTGCTGCGTCTAACACACTTCTATCTACCACTGGACAGTCACTGTTGCGTCTAACACACTTATATTTACCACTGGACAGTCACTGTTGCGTCTAACACCCTTCTATCTACCACTGGACAGTCACTGCTGCGTCTAACACACTTCTATCTATCACTGGACAATCACTGCTGTGTCTAACACACTTCTATCTACCACTGGACAGTCACTGCTGTGTCTAACACACTTCTATCTACCAATGGACAGTCACTGCCGTGTCTAACACACTTCTATCTACCACTGGACAGTCACTGCTGCGCCTAACACACTTCTATCTACCACTGGACAGTCACTGCTGCGTCTAACACACTTCTATCTACCACTGGACAGTCACTGCTGCGTCTAACACACTTCTATCTACCACTGGACAGTCACTGCTGCGTCTAACACACTTCTATCTACCACTGGACAGTCACTGCTGCGTCTAACACACTTCTATCTACCACTGGACAGTCACTGCTGCGTCTAACACACTTCTATCTACCACTGGACAGTCACTGCTGCGTCTAACACACTTCTATCTACCACTGGACAGTCACTGCTGCGTCTAACACACTTCTATCTACCACTGGACAGTCACTGCTGCGTCTAACACACTTCTATCTACCACTGGACAGTCACTGCTGCGTCTAACACACTTCTATCTACCACTGGACAGTCACTGCTGCGTCTAACACACTTCTATCTACCACTGGACAGTCACTGCTGCGTCTAACACACTTCTATCTACCACTGGACAGTCACTGCTGCGTCTAACACACTTCTATCTACCACTGGACAGTCACTGCTGCGTCTAACACACTTCTATCTACCACTGGACAGTCACTGCTGCGTCTAACACACTTCTATCTACCACTGGACAGTCACTGCTGCGTCTAACACACTTCTATCTACCACTGGACAGTCACTGCTGCGTCTAACACACTTCTATCTACCACTGGACAGTCACTGCTGCGTCTAACACACTTCTATCTACCACTGGACAGTCACTGCTGCGTCTAACACACTTCTATCTACCACTGGACAGTCACTGCTGCGTCTAACACACTTCTATCTACCACTGGACAGTCACTGCTGCGTCTAACACACTTCTATCTACCACTGGACAGTCACTGCTGCGTCTAACACACTTCTATCTACCACTGGACAGTCACTGCTGCGTCTAACACACTTCTATCTACCACTGGACAGTCACTGCTGCGTCTAACACACTTCTATCTACCACTGGACAGTCACTGCTGCGTCTAACACACTTCTATCTACCACTGGACAGTCACTGCTGCGTCTAACACACTTCTATCTACCACTGGACAGTCACTGCTGCGTCTAACACACTTCTATCTACCACTGGACAGTCACTGCTGCGTCTAACACACTTCTATCTACCACTGGACAGTCACTGCTGCGTCTAACACACTTCTATCTACCACTGGACAGTCACTGCTGCGTCTAACACACTTCTATCTACCACTGGACAGTCACTGCTGCGTCTAACACCCTTCTATCTAACAAATGACTTATCTCGTGCTTAGAGCATAGCTCTGCAGGTAAAAGAGCCGGCCCATGCTTAAATTATAAATCTGTAGGTAAAATAGCAAGTCCGTGTTTATAATGTAGGTCTGCAGATAAGGGAGCTATCCCGTATTTATGGTGTAACTCTGCAGATAAGAGAGCTATCCCGTGTTTATAATGTTACTCTGCAATTAAAGGAGCTAGCCCCTGTTTATAGTGTAGCTCTGCAGGTACAATAGCGAGTAGTGACGATCCCAGCACAAATAGAATGATAATTAAATGCTGTGTGAATGATTGATGACAAGTCGATACATTGAGGCCGGTCGATTGAAGGAGCCACAACATTTTGACCCAATTACATCCTGGAGCCTGTCGTGCAGGTGGTATGGATAAAAGCAGGTCAGGAGCACACAAGGGATCAGGATTAGGAAGTTGTGCTTGGAAACAATCTCGGGAAAGAGGAAGGTTGACCATTATTTTGGGAATATTTTTAAATTTATTTATTTTCCACTCTGGCTTACCACACTCTCAGGCTATCGCATACTTTATTTATTTGAGGTTTTTAACGTGCACTTTCTGAACCGACTGGTTATATCAGCACACAACAAATACTCTAACTTGATTCCATAACATACACAACATCTGGCCCTCCGACCGTTAATGGACTACTGAAAAAAGGGAAACCCACATTTTACCAACGATAAATTTTTCGGCCATGCCGAAAATCGAACCCAAGACCCTTAGCTCAGTATACAGACACGCAACCGACTCAACCAAAACGTCGGATTGCATTTTACTAATGATCAAAGATGATTTTACAGAAAATGTACCCGCATTTTCGAGAGGTATGAGGTTAAGCTATTTGTATAACGAATGATTGGGTTGGTACAACCTAGCTCAATGGTTAGCGCGTCTTTCTACTGAACTAAGGTTCCCGGGTCCGGTTCCCGGCATGGATTACCCTCTCAAAGTGATGAGTTAACGTCCTTAGGACTGGTTGTTGTGTCTCTTTTAGGATTAAGTTACCTTGATTTTGGTGGGAAGAACATCTAAGAAAATTCAGACATATTTATTTTAGGCCAACATTGACAGCATTTTACCATAATATTATTGTATAGGTATTGATATCTATCAAATGTGACAGTTACAGATACCATGACTTGACGTATGAATATATTAAACAAGTTTGAATAACTTTAGTAACGAGCGGATATTGTTCTTACAACCAAAACCAGGGAATAGTTTGTTGTGGCCCGCTTCGGTGGCCGCGTGGTCTAAGGCGTAATTATCCAAATAGACTGGACTGCTGATGACGGGGAGATCCAAATTCGAATTCCGGTTAGGTGTACTGAGAGGTTTTTTTTTCAAATAGTCTTATACCCTCCTCCCTCCGGGGTTCCTCTCCACGCAAATCTGGGTACACTTCCTCTAGATTCAACCTACCTCATCCCTAACACAATATATGATTATAACCCGAACATGTAGAAGACACGGTAATTAAAAAGAGTTAGTTTGTAAGTCGTGTTCATTCGCTTCGGAAAAGGCAGGTTAAATATCGCCAACACCATAGTGACATAAGACGTACCTATTCTAACCCAGGGTTGGAGTTACAGACCAGTGTGGCGTTGCGCATGTGCAGATGCGAGGGCTGCTGCGTGTGTGGTGGGTTGCGTCCTCGAGCTATCCGGCTCAAGTGCACTGGGTCATTCATTACACAACTAGGTCGGCCAACTGCACTGCGTGGTGTTGTTGCCGTAACCTCCCCACTCACCAACACGCACTGCACCGTCATTCGTCTACTAAGACACGGACCAAACCCTGGGTCAAGAGTCAGACGTGCTATCCGCTCGCTAGGGTTGTGAATGTTGTATATGATCTGTACACCTGTATTTTCACATCACTAAAAGCTTGAGATGTTGTCTTTGATCTATAGACTTGCAATGGGCCCTCTTGAACGTCACCAGCAGATTAACATACTTTTAACAATAATAAAAAAAAATGGTGACGTGTCTTGTCTGACGTCACCAGCCCCTCTAGAATCTTTGTTCTCCCCGCAGAAGTGTGACATCACCAGCCCTTCCATAACTTCTGTACTACCTGCAGAATTGTGACCTCACCAGCCCCTCCAGAACCTCTGTACTACCTGCAGAATTGTGACGTCACCAGTTCCTCTAGAACCTCTGTACTACCCGCAGAATTGTGACGTCACCAGCCCCTCCAGAACCTCTGTTCTCCCTGCAGAATTGTGACATCACCAGCCCCTCCAGAACCTCTGTACTACCTGCAGAATTGTGACGTCACCAGCCCCTCCAGAACCTCTGTTCTCCCTGCAGAATTGTGAAGTCACCAGCCCCTCTAGAACCTCTGTACTACCTGCAGAATTGTGAAGTCACCAGCCCCTCTAGAACCTCTGTACTACCTGCAGAATTGTGACCTCACCAGCCCCTCCAGAACCTCTGTACTACCTGCAGAATTGTGACGTCACCAGCCCCTCTAGAACCTCTGTACTACCTGCAGAATTGTGAAGTCACCAGCCCCTCTAGAACCTCTGTACTACCTGCAGAATTGAACTACCTGCAGAATTGTGACGTCACCATCCCCTCTAGAACCTCTGTACTACCTGCAGAATTGTGAAGTCACCAGCCCCTCTAGAACCTTTGTACTACCTGCAGAATTGTGACCTCACCAGCCCCTCCAGAACCTCTGTACTACCTGCAGAATTGTGAAGTCACCAGCCCCTCCAGAACCTCTGTACTACCTGCAGAATTGTGACCTCACCAGCCCCTCCATAACCTCTGTACTACCTGCAGAATTGTGAAGTCACCAGCCCCTCTAGAACCTCTGTACTACCTGCAGAATTGTGACGTCACCAGCCCCTCCAGAACCTCTGTTCTCCCTGCAGTGTGTGCTGCGTGGGGGCCTCTATCGCCGGGCGCAGGATTGTTTGTTGTGGGCTAGGTTATGTCAGCTTTGCGCGGATTGAAAGCGAAATCTTGAGTCAACTCCCAACTTCCTCTCGCGATTGTTGTCTGTCTCTCTTATATCTGCACCTCTCTCTCATTTCAAGGTCGAGAGAAAGAGAGAGAGAGAGAGTTGGGAGTCGTCACTACTAAAACATGTTTACAAGGAGTTGGGCTGCGAGTCAGAAACTTATCTCACTCGGTAGCGCGTTTGCCTGATTACATCGGGGTCTTGGCTTGAGCTCCTTGTAGGTTTAAAAACTAAAATGTTAAAGGTGTGATTTGATACAACGCGTCAGGCGCGAATTAGAGCCGTGCGTGACAGTCGCGTGCGGCTCACGCGGATATAGATGTTTTCCTACTGAGCCACTGACGCGTTTGAAATACCATAAAATATCGTAGACGAGATAGTTTTTGTTTGCCATCAAATGGATAGTTATTGATATTAATAAAATTGAACCAACAATTTTAGCTTATTCTTGTGCTGTTCGCAAAAACAATTGTTGAAAAGAGTAATGAAAAATTGTTTACAAGTTTACTAACAGTTCGTAGAATGACAGAAATAGTTTTGTAACGTAAGTTTAAGGACATGCCTGTAGAAAGTAAAAATGTAGGATTAGTTAATTCATATTAATGTTTAAAAAATATTTTATTTTATAGTAACAAGTAAAAAAGAATGCAATTGGTCTGACGCTATCGGTTGAAGTGTGACGCGCGCGCCAGCCGTGGGCTACCAAACAGACATAATTTAAAAACACAATGAGGAGTACATCGCTTCTGACGTGCGCGGCTCTAATTCGCGTCTGACGCGTTGTAGCAAATTCACACCTTTAAATAGAATTTTAATTCATCTTGAAGTTTGGTAAATTAACGATCTGGGGCTGGTGCATGTTTTTACTCTATGTTTGGCCTATCCACGTCTTATAACTAATACAAAGACACAAAATGGAGAGGGCGAATTTAAAGAAAAGATAAGAAAACATCAATGGGAACCACCACCTTTATGCAAAAATGGAACCCCGGACTCTCAGATCTGAGTTGGGAGCGTTGAGCCAACCGTTTACAGGTCGTGCCATAGTCATTGTAGGTTTCACCATAGATAGTAGTCATAGATTGTACCACAGTCGCTGTAGGTCGTACTATTGTAGTTACAGGTAGTACCATAGTCACCGTGGTTCGTACTATAGTCGTTATAAGTCGTATCATAATCACTGTAGGTTGTATCATAGTCGTTATAGATCGTACTATAGCCCCTTAGGCCATACCATAGTCTCTCTAGGTCGTACCATAGTCGCTATAGGTCGTATCATAGTTGCTGTTGCTGCTATGAGCCCTGACCTAATTTTGACAATGTGCTCTACACACCCCTGACACTGTGCTCTATATACCCCTGACCTAGCACTCACTAACACTGTGCTCTACACACCCCTGACGTGTAGTGCCTACCTGTATGTTGGAAAAACAACGTACTGCGTGATAGAAAATTAAAGACCAAATTTTTCATGTGCTCTTAAAACTTGCGACAGGGATTTTAGACGTTGCTTAAAAAACACATCTCGTCATCCTTATGCAAATATTATCTTTGGACTTTTGTAATGGTCCGTTTGGTGTTGTTTGCCTACAGGACGTCAGAAAGAACAGTATCTTGTAAAGTAGATTGAGAAACATTCTTATATAGTTTTCATAGCACACACGACATATCCTTTCTAACACTTCTCTAATACTCGACTCTGTACTTTCCCACTGCGATGGTGTCTTAAGCGCTCACACATAATTCAACTGTATAAGGCAATCATGGAGCCAGACAGAAGATTGCCAGGCACAAAGAGCAGGTAGCAGTCTGTCAGACACAGAACACAGGTAGAAGTCTGTCAGACACTGAACATAAGCAGGTATGTCAGACACAGAACACAAGCAGAAGTCTGTCGGACACAGAAAGCCAGTAGAAGTCTCTCAGACACATAACACAAGCAGAAGTCTGTCGGGCACAGAAAGCCAGTAGAAGTCTGTCGGGCACAGAAAGCCAGTAGAAGTCTGTCTGACACAGAAAGCCAGCATAAGACTGTCGGGCACAGAAAGCCAGTAGAAGTCTGTCGGGCACAGAAAGCCAGTAGAAGTCTGTCGGACACAGAAAGCCAGCATAAGATTGTCGGGCACAGAAAGCCAGCAGAAGTCTGTCGGACACAGAACGCCAGCATAAGACTGTCGGGCACAGAAAGCCAGCATAAGACTGTCGGGCACAGAAAGCCAGTAGAAGTCTGTCGGACACAGAAAACCAGTAGAAGTCTGTCGGGCACAGAAAGCCAGTAGAAGTCTGTCGGACACAGAAAGCCAGCACAAGACTATCGGGCACAGAAAGCCAGCATAAGACTGTCGGGCACAGAAAGCCAGTAGAAGTCTGTCGGACACAGAAAGCCAGTAGAAGTCTGTCAGGCACAGAAGGCCAGCATAAGACTGTCGGGCACAGAAAGCCAGCATAAGACTGTCGGGCACAGAAAGCCAATAGAAATCTGTCGGGCACAGAAAGCCAGTAGAAGTCTGTCGGGCACAGAAAGCCAGCATAAGACTGTCGGGCACAGAAAGCCAGTAGAAGTCTGTCGGACATAGAAAGCTAGTAGAAGTCTGTCAGGCACAGAAAGCCAGCATAAGACTTATCAGGCACAGAACGCAAGCAGAAGGCAACCTACGAGCCAAGTCCTATCTTCCAACTAGTGTCGACCTATAAACCCACTGCACTTGGACTACTTCCTTCATCCAACATGGCGACCCGCCAACCAGAGCGCCCAGAGCATGATATCTCGCTATGACGCGCCCATTCATTACGAGAGAGAGGGAACATGTCTGGGGAATAACATTCACTAAATCGAGTAATGTAACCTCTTTGGCGCTAGAATAGTCGAGCTGAAATTCCTTAACGCCCAGAAATCAAGTGTGTTTATAACGTTCCTGGTTGGAGCTGTCCGGCAGTAGGAGAACAAACAGAGGAGGAGGAAAACACAAATGACAATACCAAGATCTCTTCTACGCTTCTATACCAGTTAACTTTCCTTTCCCGGCCATTTTGCTCTTAGTTATCAACATAAATAAATAGATTTTTCGAAGTGGAAAATTTCATCTTCTAAACTATGTATACACGTCTGTGAATAGTTATGTGTCCATTCCAGTAAACAACGAACTCGTGTACTGTGTAAGAATTTGTCAGCATTTAACCTAAGCGCTACATGTGATTGGCAATATCTCAACTCCCTAGGACAGCACTAGAGACCTACTTGATCAGTCACTCATCTTTGAATTGGCTCGGTCGCGACACAAACTATGGGTGCCTGGTTGTAGTGAGCTCCGAATCAACCGCCTGGTTCTGAGACCGGTCAAGTCACTTGTATCGCTCTGCGTCAGAGTCCACCTCTGGACGGAGTTACGTCACTATAGGTGACCATGTTCATGACTCGGTTGCACCTTTTGGGGCATTTTTAGGTTTGAACGTTCAGGCTCGGACCAAAGGCTTATTTAAACGCTATATTTGAAGAGTTGTAATTTGATATCACCTAGGCAACTCAGGAGAGCTGTAATTAATATCACCTAGGCAACTCGTGGAGAGCTGTAATTAATATCACCTAGGCAACTCGTGGAGAGCTGTAATTAATATCACCTAGGCAACGCATGGAGAATTGTCATTTAATGTTACCTGAACAATTCTTAAGAGAGCTGTAATTTAATATCACCTAGACAACTCGGAGAAGAGCTGTAATTTAATATTATCTAGACAATTCCTAGGAAAGCAGTCCAGGCAACTCATGAAGCGCTCCTCTAGACTAGGGATGCCAGAAGTCCCAACGCAATATTCCTCGCTTTGTTACATTTTCCTTAATGTTGGGGCTAGTAAATTAAGTTTATTTGTGGACATATTATGTTATAGTTGCATTGTGAAATAAGTGTGTTTGACTCAATTCTAGGAGTGTATTCACAAATAAATAATCACCCTATAGTCAAAGTAACTCTTTAAAAAAGTAGTAATGTCTCAAAACATAATGAAATAGTAACTATTACCTCCTTCCAACTAGTTATAGGATTGTTAGGTTATGTTATGTTGGTTCATTGCTATCCTCCACGGCAATGGTCTTATGACTGGTACAAGACTAGTGTAATAGGGACTCTTAGGAAACAATTGACCAACAAGTTAGAGCATATTATGAGCTGGCGTATCTTACTCTGCAGAGAAAGTGGTCGATAGAACCCTTTGTAGATGTTGGTCAATCTGTAGTCTGGCGGGCTGGTATCTTCCAGTGATGTTGGTCAACCTCTAGTCTGGAGGGCCGGTATCTTCCAGTGATGTTGGTCAACCTCTAGTCTGGCGGGCTGGTATCTTCCAGTGATGTTGGTCAACCTCTAGTCTGGCGGGCTGGTATCTTCCAGTTGAGTGAACATTGTCACCCCGGAAGTTAGTTCTATCTCATCTTACTAGCAATATTTGACACAGGTTGGAACATGTTGACAATATCATAACTCCTCAGAAAATCACTTCAAGCTCTCCTCAGAAAAATTCACTTCAATGACCTAAGAAAAGATCCACTTCAAGCACTAAATAAAACATTTTAAGCACCTCTAAGAAAAGATCCACATCAAACACTTCTTAAAAGGTCCAGGTCAAGCACTCCACAAAAAGAACAATTTCAAGCACTCCTCGGAAAGAGCCACTTCAAGCTATATCCAGAAATAGCTGCTTCAAGCACTCCACAAAAAGATCCATTTCAAGCACTCCTCGGAAAGAGCCACTTCAAGCAATACCCAGAAATAGCTGCTTCACGCACTCCACAAAAATCCTTTCAAGCACTCCTAATATAAGATCCACTTCAAATATTCCTCACAAAGAGCCATTTCAAACACTCCTCAGAAAGAGCCGCTTTAAGACCGCCCCAGAAATAAATATTTACTTCAAGCACTCTATAAAAAAATATCCAATTCAATCCCCTTGAACCCTCATTACACCTCCCCCCAACACCCAGATCCCTCTTGAACAGTGAGGGGGAGCACTCCCCTGCAATAAACACTCGTGGGACAGTTTTAGCCAGGTATACAGAAGGCTTTGGTTCAATTCCTGCCCCTCCGCTGGTCGTATAACAGTGAGTTGGTAAACTACCCATGTCACATTCTTAGGGCCAGCTCCTGGTGCTAGTGCATGTTACTGGAGCCTACTGGAGCGTTGAGGCGCTTAGCCACAGGCGTCCAAAACCCCAGCCTTATCTAAGAAGTGGTTTGTTATTTCTAAATATGGTTCGCGCCGAAATGGAGACGAAAGATAATAACATGCCTCTTTAGAATTTAAATCCTAACGTTTTAGTTGTTATACTTTAAAAGAAATCAAACATAAAAATGTGAGATTATCTGATTTTAGACTATGCTTTACAGGAACTATATCAGTTGTGATATCAAAGTAAATTATTAGAAACATAGATCTAAACTTTCTCAAACAGTCATTTTAAAACAGGGACACAACAGAACATTCTGAGATAATTGAGGATTGTTTTAGTGGTTTTAAAGCTTCAGAACTGTCATTACCATAAGAAATACAGTAAAACGTATTTCCCTTCAAGTAGATGGCGCCCTTAAGTTTTGCCGCTCTAGGTTAAGGTAGTTTTAAACTCATCTGATGATAAGAATTGTAATAATATTGCTGCTGCTAAATCCCCTCCATAAAAAATGGCACGTCTTTATATCAATATTCCAAGCAATGTTGGAACGAGTTAGCTTGTTTTTCCGCGCAGCTTGTTCGATAGATCATAAAAGCCTATTGAAGACGAGCCTATCGTCCTGACATAGTTTCCATGGGCCTGGTTTGTCGCCGGATATGGCTGGGGGGAGCAATGACTATCAATAAATATGTCACGTGAGTTTATTGGCATCTCATAGGTAAAAAAAAAGTTGTGAAATGTTTTCAAAAAAATATGAAGGTTTTTTTTCTTTCTTTCTCTCGCTTTTGAGAAATTCCTGGTCAATTTTTGGGGTGAGCTGCTCCCTTACCCAAGCCTCCATGGACGTTCAACCCCTACCTGAATCTTCGTTTGGGATCTAGGGAGATATTTTTGTGACTTATTTACATTTGCTTGAACTTCCATGTTGATATTTGATGAGAAATTCCATGTTGATATTTTATTAGAGTTACATGTTGATATGTTTAATGATACGGTGTCCCATATTCTCGACCTGTCCCTGAATCAGAACTGGTTTCTGTAACAAACTCAGACTCTCAACGACGTAACTGATCTCGGCCATGTTCGGGATGATGCTTCGGGTATCCAGGTTCGAACATTTAGTAGGATTAAAAATAACTCGGTGTTCACTAAAAGTGTGTTCAAAGGTATTATTTTAAACCATCCCTGATTTTAGTACCGGGATAGTGAAGGAAAGCTGAGTAGGATTATTAAACTAAATTTAACTAGTACTCGCCTGGAGGGAGAATATAAAAACCACCTGAATGCAGTCTGTTGAGATCCAACCCCGGGCTGGTGAGTCAGGCACGTTAGCCGTGTGGCCGTTCGTCCAGCATCCATCACCTGTCCATCGTAAATCATCCCATCCCAGCAACAGGTCCTACTTTCCCTAAGACTCCATCAAGCCACATGATTACACACGAGGGCAAGGGGGTGTTTGCAAGGTTGCTCTTTTTTTTTTATTCAATCACGTAAGGGATGTTTTCCTTTCAACCCCCTCCACCAACCAGGACAACTTGTTCGACCCC
>CABFVZ010005159.1:0-20688 GCA_902151445.1 Timema monikensis
AAAAAAAAGGTTAATATTTTCCTAAATTAAACACCCATACTAAAGTATTGACAATCTTAGTTTTGTGTATGGTAAGGAACAATGTATGCTACAATTAAATATTTATATTTTGAAAAATAAAATTCAAGCAAGAATGGCTTTTTTTCCCTTCAATTAGAATAAGGGTCTTTTGACTACAAAACTAGTTTATCAGTAATAAATATAAATAAACACTCAAGTTAGCACAATTTCAAGAAACTCATTTATTTTGCTTTTATGAATGCTAAACAATAAAAAAAAACTGCATTTGATAGTGTATATTTCCTAATTCAACCTTTGACCCCAATTTGTTTAGATAAGTAATCTCACTAGGCTTATCCAATAAGTTGACTTCAATCATCAGATGTTAAATTACTGCTCTGGGGCCTGGTTGTTAAGTTTTAATTGGTTTTGAAGCCAACAAGCAGTATTAGAACTCTAAAAAAAATTTCCCAAGTCCTCCTCAAGGATTCGAGGACCCATCCCTAAATTATATCATGAAATCGTGCAGACTTAATAAACAAAGTACAAACATTTGCTAGTTATTTACTACTATAAACATCACTTCTAGAGAAATGTAGGGCTGTGTGAAACTAAGACTTGGCTTTGAAAAAAAATTCCAGGTTCACCGATAAAAATAATGAAAGCTAAAATACTCAATTTATATTCAATTGTCGCCATTGTGAGCTGTTGTGTAATTAATATGAAAAACTCTGAAGTACTGTATTTAACCTAATAATAGCCCCTGATGTTACTATTACATCAAATACTTTAATTGAATTGAAAAATGGGATCAGATTAAAATGAAATATGACAAACAATTGTGCAGTAAAACATTTCCTAAGTGATTATAGTGTATAAAGTTATATAAATAAACAAAATATATTTTTTTCGAACATAAAACAATAAATAAACTTCAATTTGGCTATGAGAATATTTTATACATTCGATTCGAAATGAAAAATTGGGGCTCACACTGCCCTACTAGCATTCATCATCACTTTTAACAGCAACGTCCTTATAATTAAAAGATAATTTTTCCCATGCCAATCAAATAAATAAGGAATCAATACTGATATTCTTGTTGCTGTAAATACAATAAAAAATAGTGCATGCATCCAGTAACATGCAGGAACCATATACACTTGTTGGGGAATTTATTAGACCTACTGATTTTGGTTTAAGAAAAACTTAAAAAAAAAAACTTGGAAAAAGAAACAAAGTTTTTTTTAAAATTTATATTCATCCACTACTGTAGGCGAAGTGTTTTGTGATAGTACCATAATTACGGAAAACACAAATAGCACTGCCGCCGTTGGACAAAGAGATAAGCTTGATTCACACGTTTGCCAAAAATAAATAGTAGAATATGCTTGAATGGTGCAACAATTCACTCACTGTATGTTGACCCATGATGCATTGCAACGCTAACTTAAAACAGCTGATTATCAACATATTTTATGTTCTAGTGGGTATATAAATATATATTTTATATAATTCTCCCGATGGATGTTTTCAAAATCATAACGGTTTGTCTTACCACAATCCAATACATTGATACACACACTTTACATTAACGGGTTATTTCAAATCTCCTCACGACGGCAAACGCAGCTGTCTGCTTGCTTCTGGCTGTACTGCGCATGCGTTGTCAAATGTGCAAGTGCACTGATTTAAGATGCTTGAATTTGAGATTTGATTGATTCTCCATTCGCAAAACATCTCAAGCAGAGAAGATGAAGTAGAGATAAGTTTAAATTTAGCGGAAGAGCTCACGCATATAAACATTTTTGTGAGTGCGCTAGTTTCTGTTCTGCGCTAGTTTTTTGGCAAACGTGTGAATCCACAGGTTATCTTTTCTATGCATATTGATTATTGATATTATATTACTGAATTAATTTGTGAAAAGTTTTTTTCTTCAAACAATAAAAGTGAGGGACTTAGAAGAAGATACAATTAATATATTTAGTTTATAGTGGGCTTATCTGTATATGATTATATGCATTAAACCGATTATCAAAAAAAATTTAAATTTTTAAGAGTTTGGAAATTAACTTAATGGGGGAAGGCAGAGCTGCACAAACAGATACACCAATTTAAAAGTAGTAAGATGTTTGAAATATATGTCACAAAATCTCATGAAAAACTTCAACTTTCTCTGATAAAAAAACTTTCCTTCAAAATAAATTATTTTTCAAGTGCATTAAAAAATAAATTCACAAATATATTGTTTGAATAACCCACAACAGAGCTAGTTATCTTCCTTAAACACTACAGTATGCCATTTTCCCTGATCAATTACAGTATTGCATGAAGCGTGTCTATGTGCCAGCTCTACAATCACAACCTTAAAAACTTAAATTCTAAGATAAATATTTGGAGTGAATTAAATATTTTGATAAAATAAGTAGAACAAAGTTATAAATCTATTTGATGCTGCATCCATTCCTGATCTGCCGTGACACAAACACAATCAAAGAGGCACATGCTACATTCTCGATCAATGTCCGTCGTACCACCAAATGTGTACAGAGTTGTTAAAGAAAAAAACATTCCAACTCGGAAAACAAAGGTCGGATGCAACCTTGGAAGGGAGAAAAGCGGGAAAATGGCTCTCAATCCATTCTGCGGTTCAGAAGTTACAAAGCGGCGGGGAACCAGACAATGTCAGTGAACTGAATCTCGTCGGGACACGTTGGGTTACTTCTCGACGCCGTTGGGGACTCCATTAACTGCCCCATCCTCTTCCTTGTGCTTGTTTGGATCGTCCGGCTTCATGGCGGGGAAGAACAGGACCTCCTACAAAGAACGGACAAACACAACTGTCAAAACACCCGAGCATGCAGTTGACAAATGCAGCCATGTGTGTTATCCTGTATGAGTGAAAAACATCGTCCGTTTACAGCGAAATTTTATTTTAACGTCTAAAAATATTTTATGTTATAATGGGGAAAAAAATTTATAGAGCTTAAACTTGAATTTAATATTGCTACTTTAGTAAAATATATAACATTTCAGATAATAAAAATTAGATGTACCTTGAAAATTGTCAAATAAAAATTTCACAATAACACATACGAGTAAAAATTAGGGGTGTGTGAAAGCGTTAAAATCTTCAACTTCACTTCAAATATTCATTAGCTTGGACTATGATTTGAAAGTAAAATTCCAGATTCCGCAATTAGGATGGTTAAAAAAATCAAAATATTTAAAGCTAAAAAATGCATTTATGTTTAATTTTGATAATGTTGTGCTGTAAGTACATGAATAACTTTCAAAAATAATTTATGTCACGAAACTTAATTTATCAGTTTAAGACAAAATTATATGTTAAACATGTTTGCATTTAAAGATTTTGTTATATTTATTGCAGAAAGTCATATAGTTATGAAACATATTTTTTTAATATAAGAATTAATTTCACCCGGCTTTGATAATTTCATTTTATTCTGCTCTTAAATTCGACTTCGCTTTAAAGTGAAAAAAATAGACCTCACACAACCCCGGTAAAAAAAATATATACAGGCATTGTTTAATGCAATCTAAGTATCCCTTTACTCAAAATTCCCAAATATTTTTAACGAAATATAGGTTAGTTTCCTGTTAATTTGTTTCTCCCAGATAGAACAATCCCTAAAACCCAAGCCAGTGATAGCGTCCAAACAAAAAACTACACAATATCCCCCACATGCACTGAATATTCGTTGCTCTTAATTCTGAGATGTTCCTGGGGTTTTTTCGCTCATGTTTGAAGCAATCCCAGCCATAGTGTCCTGTAAGAGAAAGAAAATGCTACAAAATATTTCCTAATTGATTTAAAGGAATATTAGTTATTGCGGGTGTGCAACACTTCAAAATGTCTGAGTCGGATGTCAAATCTCTTACGCTTTGAATTTTATAGCCACAATAACCTCCACATCTTCAAAACATTTTGAAGGTAGAACAAATATATGATGTATTATGAATGGGAATAGGCCTCGGATCCCTAAGGATATTCGATATTAGAGCAAATTTAAAACTCAAATCCATAAAAAAAAAGCTTTTTCTCTTCAATTTTTCTCAAGTGAAATTTGTTTTAGACTCTAATACCGCTTATTGGGGGGTTCAGAACCAATTATAATTAAAGGATCAACCCAAAATCCAGGGTCAACAGTATATGAGCATTGACTGGTGGTTAAAATTACATTCGTAACGTAGCATAAATACATGTTGATGGGTTGTCATGCATCTGGAAAACCAGAAAAAGACAAGAGAATGTTGCAAAATACCTAGTAAAAATACTGAAATAGTTGTTAGTTTGGGACATTTTACTGAAAGCTTAAAATAGTGAGTGTTTGGATGGACAGTAAAATGAAGTGAAGAATTAAGCACGCTGTTTCAAACATATCTTATTACACCTTAAACAAGGGTTATGACTTGTGAAGTGACAATGTGTAATCTTAAATCATCCTGTTTTAAACATAAGTTACATAGCTTCAAACTTAGTTTGATAAAAAATTAAATGTTATTACTCTTTTCTTTAATATAAACTGCCCTGGGAAAATGGGAATCCCTTGTGACAAACACAAGAAGGCAATAATGACAACCCTTTGTCGGCATACAAATTATCTGTTGCATTGTCTTTTCTCTTCAAATCTTTCTCTTGACCGAGATGTATTTTTTTATCACCGTGTCTTACTACCTGTTCAGATTATACACATATAAGATAATTACTCTAATTAAGTAGGGGTGAGGGACGAAGCATTTTAGAGGTAATCTACCCACATTTGTGTGGAAGGAGAGTAGGAAACCATTTAGGGAAAATCCCCCTAAGAAGACCTAATTAAGATTCAAACTCTGATCTCATCTTCAGCGGGCCAGTCTTACGAGGGTGATGCCTAGAGGCTTAGACCACTCGCCCACTAAAGCGGATATATATCTAATGGATAGATTAAAGTGTTATGTGGCAACAAAAAGCTTATCTTGGACTTTATCTTCGCACACCACTCTTAGTTATGTTGAAGTTTCTTCATGTTGGCCAACTTGAAACAATTTACCAAGATGAAGGATGAACTTTTCTAGTACAGAAACTTAAAAAGAAAGAATAATCCCAAATAATGGGAAAGTTTTCTTTAAAGGATGTGTTATATATATTCACATCCAATGTCAATTTCCAGTGTTTGTCCTTTATGTTATTAATTCCTTTTACATGTTCCTATCTAAGTGTCCTATCTTTCTTTACCAATCTCCTTTTTCTCTCTTTTGTGTTATTTGCGTTCCTCTTTAAATAAGTTGTGTTACATGTTTCGTATTCCCTCCCGATGAGTTCTGATAGAATTACACCTAAGTTGGAGGATTGGGTGGTAACGATTGATTTTCTTCTTTTGGTCTGGTGGCAGCAGTGTAAAGTGTGAACTGTATTCTTCCTTTTAACTTAAAGGCCATGTTGTGTTTGTCCCCTTTTATATGTTTCCATGCAACACATTTACTGTATATTCCTCCAAACATAATACAATTACCTCTAAAAGTGAAAGAATATTAGGAAAATGGTAGAGCACAAATAAAAGTAAAAACTCTAACACATATTTACACACACTTCAATATTTCGATGCTATATAACATCTTCCTCAGGAAGTAGTAGTAAATGTTATAATAGCATCGAAATATTGTTGTGTGTGTAAATATGTGTTAGTGGTTTTACTTTTATTTGTGCTCTACCATTTTCCTAATATCCTATCATTTTATTTATCACCAATTGTTTTTGCTCCTAGCACTTTATTAATGTATGTTTTCTAATCCTCTCACCACATTAATATAGATGTATTTAAACAATGCACTCCTAATCCTTATGTGTTAAACATATATTTAAATTGAAAGATTTAAAAAATACTTGCTTCAATGATCAAAAAGTCTAAGGCATACACTCTTGCAATGATGAGGAGATCAGAGTTCGAATCCTGGTCGGGTGTATTGAGGGTGCTTTATCCTAAACAATATTACACTCTTCCTTCATGCAAAAATAGATGCACTTCCTCTAAATTCAACCTTCTTTATCCTTAACACACATCGTAATTAGTAAATATGTGTATAACGTCAACTGGTAGTAAGATAATTTGTTGACATTATCAAATTCCTCGCGTCTCTCCTAAATGTGCTCGTATCATGATTATTGTAAGAAACCAAGCAATGTTGATATAGAGTGATCAACTCACCTTGATGTTATTCGAGTCGGTGAGGAACATGGTTAGCCTGTCTACGCCCAGACCCCAACCGGCCGTCGGCGGCAGACCATACTCGAGAGCCGTGCAGAAGTTCTCATCTACGAGCTGCGCCTCGTCATCGCCAGCTGCCTTATCCTGGAGACAACGTGTGCGTTACTTAACAATACAAATATTTATAGAAGTGTGCAAAGTTTGAAAACGTTCCTTCGAATATTTGTCAGCTTCGACTTTGATTCGAAAGTTACATTTTGTATTTGTCAATTACTAAGTTCTGCTGAAAAAATAATTAAAGTTAAAATACACATTTGAATCCAATTTTTGTTTCAATAAGGGCTGCTATTTACATCACAAATTAATGTTAAGATGACAGAAAATGTAATTAGTTAAATTACTTGTTATGATAGCTTAATTAATCATTTTATGACAAAATATGTCGATCATGTTTGCGATAAACTATGCCTTAAAATATAAGTGAATAAATTGCCTGATTAGCTCAGTGGTAACTGCATTGGTGTAATAAGCCAAAGGTCTCTGGTTCAATTCACGTGTCTAGGTGTAATTTTTCAATTTACAGAATAGTTTTAACTATTTAGCTATGAAACACACAGTATTTTTTTTCAACATTATACATTGAGTGTGTACGAAGTTTCAAAACAAATATTAGATTAATTTAGAAAAAACAACAACTCAGCTTCAACCATTATGAAGCAATCGTGAAGCCAATAAATATATTGACAACTAAAGTACTTCGTTTATGCACTGTAATTGTTATTATGAGCTTTTATGTTAATATGAGGGGGAAAAAAATTACATATTTGATAGTAACTTGATTTCTCAGATTAGGACAAAATATTACAAACAAATGTGCAATAAAATATTTTCTAAATGGTGTTAGTGTATAAATAAGCAAAAAATTATATTTTTACACATAAAAAACAAAGAAACATGTAAATTAATGCAAAGGTGTGATGTAACGCAAATACTTTGGACATCACACCAGTGAGTCGTGAATTCTACTGTGAAGTGCGCATACCTTTGTGTTTAGTCCGGAAACCGATGGATCAGAACAACGAGCATTATATTACAAACTTGTTGTTTGGATAGTCTAATATTATTTGAAGAAGAACGATTATGACCATATCTTGAGACCAAAATGTTTTATTAAACTTAAAATATTTAAGATTACCAAACCAAAGTTTCTGCAGTACCTTGGCCTGCTGTTCGAAGCGCTCCCGTTGAACGGCAGGGTCGTTCAACTCGGTGTACGCGTTACACACCTCCTTCTTCATGACAAACAGTTCAAACCTCTCAGTGAGGCCCGGGATGGAGCGGTGCCACTTGGCCAAGGGACTCATGACCTGCGGGTGGTCACAGATGAACGTCGGGCTGATGCACTTCTCCTCGAGGAACTCGCCCACCAACTGCAATACGAGAACAAACAAGTGGTAAATAATAGCTAATTTAGTTACCACTTTTCACTTTTTTGAGGTAGTTCGAGGTATATGAGGTGCCTTCTTTCAAATACATATTTAAAAAATTATATATGGGTTGAACCCATTACTTTACAAATCTGGATTTTCATTTTACCTTCAAAACTTGAATCTCCAAATCGGATCTTAATCTTAAAAAAAAATATGAACCTAAGAGGAAATAGGAATATACTAGGGGTGAATGGGATCCCGAATCCCCGGGGAAACTGTCAGGAATTTATCTATCCCGTTGATTGGTGGGATTGACCCTTTCTCCAAAAGTTTTGGCTGGAGAAACAAAACATAATGATCTAAGAAACAAAACAAATGGTGCCAGTGCTCATGTTCTAGCAGTTACTGCTGACTCATCGCTGTTAATATCTATTGTAGACAGTATTCTTCTCTGTTATTTAGCAAACTTGATGGCTGAGATGGGGAGGGGGTTGTTTGACCACAACTTGTAGACAGACAAGTTGGGAGGCACTTGACTTATTGTGCTCTGTCTATCAACAGTGATTTGTTGGGTTCACCAAGTGAAAGAGCTTGTAAGATTTAGAGAAGGGTGTTGGTTGTTGGTGAGCCAGACAGGGAGTGGAGTATAAAGGTTGTTAAAAATGCACCTTTTAAGGGGTGTCAAACCTAGTGAGAACATTTAAGAAAAGTAACTTTTAAGAGGTGCCAAACATTATGTTTTGTAGTATATTTTTCCCTATGCAAATAGTTAAATATAAAACACCATTTTCAAAAGAAATTAACTAATAAAAATAATTTCCATCAAAAGTGTAATATAATTAACTACTTTCTTAATTGTATAATTTTATAATTATTAAAAATGTTATTTGATTTGATAAAAAAAATGCTATTCACACACACTTTTATTTATTTTATTATATTATTTTTTATTGTTTTTATTACCTATAGGAATGTTTTTTTAGCACTGTTTCTTATTACTCGCTCAGGTTATAAGCCTATGTACTAATTACCCTAGTGTGTTAGGATTTTTTTTTTGTTTGTTTTTTGTCCTCGGGATCTTAAGAACCAGTTTCCTGGTGTTAACACAGGTTCTTTTTCCCTCTTTATTTTTTTTCAATAATTTTCTCTTATTCTTTTATTTATTCTAGTTTTCCAAACTAGTCTAGGCTCTTCTTATTTTAGTTGGTCCTCTTCTCCAGATGTTATCCTTCTTCGCTAGTTTGTCCGCCCCGGGTCCCTCAACACGTTCCACACCTGTCGTCCTTGAATTTCTGTGATGTATATTCTTCTTATATCTATCGTCAAGCCACAATATAGCACCTCGTGCTCAGGTGTATCTTCGTTCCCGCATTCAGTCCTTGATATCTACCAGACCCAACTCATGTCACATGGCCCTGTATGGTCCCTTTGAGGTAATGTAGTGCAGTAGGCCTTTTGAAGGGACGAGATGTTTTATTTCTAACCTTTCCCAACTATTCAGGAAAAATTGGTGCACTCTTCTGCCAGTGGTGCTTGCACCCCATTCTCTCTGCTACTCCTATTGTAACACCAAAGTGATTCCATCTGCCGTGGCTGACCCACTTTTCGTCAGTTGCTCTTCCTTACCAACATCGCCCTTCTTAAGCCAATACAGGGCCCCTCAGGTCCAGTGGGCATGACCCAAGAGCCACCCATAGCGAGTCTGTGGACGTTGTTCTATATGCCCTGGCACTTTCTTTTTCCTTATGGAGTCTATGAGCCTACTCATATCTTCCATCGTCACAGGATCATACTCTACATCCAGCACTCTTCTCAGTTCTATCTGTTGCAAAGTTTCACCCTCCAGTTGATCATCAGAGCTTCCATCAGGAGCTCAGCAGTGTCCTGTCAACAGGTCGTTGTAGTTTCGTTTGATCTTCTTAATGTTGGCAGGGCTGACGGTGTTCTTATTTTACACGAAGCTATTTTGTACGAGATTCCCCACGGGTTTGTTGCTAATGCCGCCTTGACAAATTCCTCCCAGCTAGCCTTTTTTTACCGCTTCTATACTAGTTTCGTATTCATGTATTAGGAATGAGGAATAGTGAATTGAGGTGTACCTGCATATGCATGGGTAGAGTGGGAAACTATTTAGGAAAAACATTAATACATTCGGCCAAATTCAAACTGAATATTCCCGTCATTGGTAGTCTAATCTATTGCGAAAGTGGTGTCTTAGACCATGCAGCCATCGAAGTGGGTTTTAATAATATTATAGCTTTAATAAGTCTTATCATATTAGTTTACAAATTATTATATTTTAAATCTAAAATTATTCTAAAGGGTAACTTAAAAATTTCTCGCTCCCATCCCGAAATAAAAAAGAGTCATTCCTGTCCATCTAGGTGGGCTTCACACAATTAATTAGGGAGACCAAGACAGAGCTGGAAGAAGCAGATGACAGCAAGTGTGCGAGTGTGAGGAGAAGGATGGATGCAATTAGTGGAAGTAAAGAGGAAGATGTAGGAATTTTACTAAATTGACTTGGCCACACACTGTAAAGTCAATGATGATGATAATGATGAATTTTCTTATTTTTATTAATTTCCGGGTTCGATTCCTGGCAATTCCAAAATTTTTCTGTGGATCAGTGGATCTGGGACAGTCAAACTCAGTCTCATGAGAATAAATGAAGAGCTACTTGAATAAAAAAAGTAGCAACTCCGGTCTAGAAGACATATATTAACATCTGGAGGCCTCATTGTGCTGCCCACATGACACCCTCTATCAGCAAATGTTGGTACTATCATCCCTAACAACAGCGGCCACTCTGTCGATATGGTTCGCTTGTAGACTGATGCCATGGAGTTTTATCAAGTTCCATTTAGCCTAATATAATATTTTGTTTGAATGTAAGTTGTGTGGGGTTTGTATTGCGCTGTCAACTACTCAAGGTTGAACTACCAAGCTGACCTTGTCCAAGAGTCTTGCAGCAGTCCGTGGCGGAGGGCACTCCACGCCGTGCTTCTCACACAAGTCGCTGAGGAACTTGGCCGCCTCTGGGGTCCCCAGCTTGTCCGGGGCGGGCATCTTCACGTTCAACACCTCTTCCAAGGAGGGGAACATGGCCATCCTCTTGAAGGGAGGGGTGAAGTCGATTTCCACCCCTTCCCCTTCCGGCCCGTCAGGGTGGTACAGGACCTTATAAGTGCCGTAGATGCTCTTCACCATGCCTGGGGAGACAAGTTCAGGATCTGATTTAAAGTGACCTTGCTAGCGCATTATCAAGGACAAGTGGAAAGATGGATAAAATCATATAAAAGGGAACAAACAAAATATGGCTTTTACATTTAAAAAAAAAAACACAGTTTACACTTTACACTACTGCCACTGGACAAAGAGGTAATGGCTGCTTTTCTAAGAAAATCAATCGTTATCGCACAGTTCTTAGATCTAGGTTGAATTCTATAGGAACTCATCAGGAGTGTTAAATACGCAATGCAACTTCCTAAATGAGGAAACTAAAAACCATACAAAAAGTATTTGCTTTGAGGTTATTTCACATGTTCTATTTGAGTTTGCTTCAATTTAAAAACGTGTACTCAGCCCATTCCTTCTACTTAGCAAACTAAAGGTATAGAATTACCGAACTCACCCGACACCATCGTCTCGGTGAGAACTATCAGATCATTATAGTCAGCGTAGGCCATGTAGAACTCGCAGGTGGTGAACTCGGGGTTGTGTGTCATGTCAATGCCTTCGTTGCGGAACTGGCGGCCTATCTCGTAGACTCTGTCAATCCCCCCCACCACCAACATCTGACAAGGAAAGAAAAAAAACAAGTGACAACAAAGCATCAGTAAATTTCTCTTATATTAGTTACTATGATAAGATTGAAAAAAAAAATTAGATTGACAAGCTACTAGCATAGATCATTAAAATATATTTGATTGGATTGAGTTTGTCATAGAATGATTAAAATAATATACTGGTAATAAGTTTGTCTGCTGTTTGTGATTGTCAGAGAAATGACACAAAATTCAGTGATTTGTTATTGATAAGAAACAGGATTAGGAGTTAAGTCCCGACAAGAGTTGGGGTGCAGGAACCACATGGGATAGTAGAAGAAGCAAGACTGAGATGTTCTAGGCATGTAATGAGGATGAATGTTAGTACTGCAAGGGAGACCAAGAAAGAACCGCATGCAGCAGACAACAAGTATGTGAGCGAGAGGAAAAATGAGGTATTTTACTAAACTGACCCGAACACAGTTTGGAAACAGTTCATGATGACGAAGTGTGTGTGAGAGCAGAGGAAACCAGCACAGAAGAAGACTCTTTTGAAGCCTTCATATAAAAAATGAAACATGTTCTAGCAACTTGACGGACCTTATGGTACAGCTCGGGCGCTATCCTCATGTAGAGGTCCATGTTGAGTTCGTTGTGGTGAGTCACAAAAGGTTTGGCGGTCGCCCCACCTGCGATCATGTTCATCATTGGAGTCTCCACCTCCAAGAAACCCAGACCATCCAAGAACCGCCGGATGTATGAGATTACCTGCGCCCGTACATGGAACTTCTGCCGAACTTTCTCGTTTAGGATCAGATCCAAATATCTCTGACGGAATCGCGTTTCCTGGAACCAGACAAAATAACAAGCTTGCACAAATAAAAAATTAGAGATACCACAAATACCGGTTTTTCTCGATTTCAATTCTTAAGTTCAACCTCAATTCTTCAATACTTGATTCCTATTTTTGAACATTTACATTTTCATCATTTTTCCAAGCATTATTGCACAGAAAATTTGGCGTGCCTGATACCCTTCTCCCCCCTCAATACGAAACTTTAACTCAACCATTACAACACTTGTCATTTGAAACTTTGATCTCACAATCTTATAGACATTTATTAAACACACTAAATTTCTTCAAAACTGAAAATCAAAACCAAGAATTCAAATAAATTCAAAATTAATACAATAAATTGCGGGTTTAATAACGGAAAGGCGAAAGCATTTCATGCGTCACAAATTTTTTTAACTCATCTGCCATAACTGATTCTACGCACGTTGGCTCGTCAGACATTAGGGATGAAGTTTTTGTAACGATATATCGATAATATAGTGAATTAAGATAAATATAACTTTTTTGCTCAATTTTTATTAACTATGTCAATTTTTGTTCTAATTTTATTAAACTTGTCTTATTCAAAGAGCTAAATAAAATATTCAAAATTGAAAAGCAGCCAAGAATATAACTACACAACCATTTTAATTTGATAGGAATATCGTTGCTTTAGATATACAAGTTGTGATATATCAATTAATGATAGATATATTGATATATTACAGAAAAATTGCTATCCCTAGTTTATGTATTATATATTGATTGTTTGTTTAGAATCGATTCATATATTCTGTCAGTCTCACTTAACTATTACTTTTTAAAAAAATGTGTCAAAGTTGTCAAGTTTTTACCTCTTGTTACTTATTGTCTTAATGTCAGGTTGTATTATATTCGAGACCATTTATTTTTCATGTAGAACACCTCAAAATGTTAGGGTCATATTATATTCGGGCCATTACGGTATATTTACAATTTGACAACATTTAAGTGAAACGGCAACTAAACTAATATGAGAGATGATCTATTTTGAATGTTGCCAGTTTTACTGAGAGCTAAGAATCAAAGTAGAAGAATCGATGGTATTGAGGTAACAAGTTTGACAGCCCTACTAAAAATATCTCTTTAAGGAATACTTATTTCATTTTTTGAAATTTTTGCTATAGTTGGAAAAAGTTAAAGGAAAGGTGGATAAATACATAGGGAACAAACATATTATGGCTTTCAGTTTACACTTAACATTGCTGCCACTGGACAGGGAGGTAATGGTTGCTTCTTGAAATATTGATCGTAACCACCAAATCTCTTGACCCCAGAGAAATTGATAAATCTTGGATAAAGGCTTCTAAAACAATTTTGGATCAGAGCTGGTAATTACCTTATCTTTCAATCCAAAATGCAAATGTGGGAGCATATGAAGACAAGGCGACAGCAGTTTCATCTTCTTGGGGATGATGGAGAGCTCACCCTTCTTTGTCTTACCAGGGTTACCAACACACCCGATGATATCTCCGCGCCTCAGTTTGTCGGTGTCAACTTCAAACGCTGTCTCGGAAGAGTAAAGCTTGGCGTTGGCCATTACTTGAATCTTCACCCCCTCCCCTCTGAGATCATAGAATATCAGCTTCGCGCTCGATTCTCTGATCGCATGGACACGACCTGTAAAATGAGATGCGCTACACAAAGACGCCAAACTATGATTTCTCTGGAGTTTACCATATCAGGACAGTCGCCATAACATTTTTTCTATGTTGAAAACAACTCGATTAGATTTATACTCTCTGTGGTGTGGTGGTCAGAGTTCCTGGCTACATATCCGAGGGTCCCAGCTTTGATCCCCGGCATTTCCAAAATTTATCTTTGAAGCAGTGGATCTGGAACGAGGTTAAACTCGGCCTCGTGAGGACAAATGAGGGGCTACTTAAATAAACGAGTGGCAGCCCCAGTTTATAAAACTTACAGATTAACTGCCAAAGGACTCGTTGTGCTGAGAACATGATACCCTCTATCCGCAAATGTTGGCATCATTATCGTTAATGGTGGTGGCCGCTCATTTGGCATCGTTCGCTTGCGAGCTCACAACGTGGAGATTTTTTTATTAATATTTTGACCATTTTGTGAGATTTGGTTAAAAAAATATTTAAATCAATATATTTTTGAGGTTTAAAATTAAGGTTTTGTCAAGAAAATATGTATACAAAATATATTCAGATCTGCAAGATACTTTTTTAACTTATCCAAGAGTCTATACATGTAAGCCCATTCGGATGAATTGATAAATCATGCACAGTGAAAGGTAAGGCAAAACAAAACTAAGGATACAAGAAACAAAGAAAAAGATAATTGTATTATTTGACCAATATTGTCATTACCTGCCACACTCTCCTCCGTTGCCTCGGAAATCTCTCCATCTTTAAGATGGTTGTACTTCTCGATGAACTCCTCGAGTGATATTGAGACATGGAACTTGTGTGGGTAGGGGTGCTGGTCAGTTTGCTTCAGCTGCGACACAGCCTGAGTTCGTAACCTGAAGAATTCCTGTGGGATTAAAAAAAAAACAGTCTCTTTAGCACTGTGTCTAACTACCAGTTGGGGTTAAAGGATTAATAAGTATTTTAATTTTATTTGAGATGTTAAATGTGCACTTTAATGCACAGTTAATGATGATGATGATTATGAAATGTGCACTTTCGGAATTGACTGATTATGTCAGCACAAGACTTACAAACTAACTTAAACATTCAGTCCTCGGCCACTAATTTACTGTGAAAGGGGAAACCCACATTTAGCCTGATGAAAGTTTTTTGGCAATGTCAGAAACCAAACACGGGACCCTTACTTCAGTAGAGAGACACGCTACTGACAGTGTTCCGGTGTTGAACTACAATTCCAATCATTTTCCATTCAACCCATCTCACAGTAGAAATATGTTAATCATTTATAAAACGTTCTGGAATATGGTTTATAAAAACAACCAAAACAAGCAAATAGTAAAAAGCATACTTGAACAAAATGGCTGGCATGTTTGATTTGCACAAGGTCACTGGAATACAAAGGTAGTGTAGAGTACATTTACAAATTGCAGGTGATAAAGTGAATTGGTCAAACTTGGTGGTATTGGGGTAAAGTGATCGCCTCATGGCCCGATGTTTGTGGGTTCAAACCCAGGCAGGGTTCATGGTTTTTTTTAGAGCAATATAAAGCCAAAGCACAGCTTGCTTCGGAGAGGAAGTAAAGCCGTCGGTCCCAGGCAGGGTTGTTATAATTCTACCCAGTCCAAAAAACCCATCTGGGTTTTAGTAAAAATAACTACTTAAAACTCACCCCCCATTCCCCCCAAAAAAACACTTATTATATTTTTCATACAAAGCAATCGTATAATTAATTTTTGAAAATAGTTAGTATATTGCTCTTTTAATATTTAAAATCTGATTAATTGCTTTAAATAAAAATCTTTCTATTCCTTCCACACAAACATTTTTTTTTTTTTTGCAAATTGTTAGCTTATACAGTAATGACGCCATGAATTACATTGTTGCATTATATGTTTTCCTTTATTATGTCTAGATTATTACTCCTTTCCTTATTATATTGAAATTCAAATATTTTTCACTGGATTCCAAATAATTAATATATTTGAATGATTGGTTGAATCAGATAACATACATAATATTATCACTTCAAAGCAACCTTTGGGTTGGTTGGTTAAATTAAGAAGCAGAACGGTGAAAGGACCAAAGAACTGCGGTCTATTAATAATCACAACAAAATATTACTACAGTAGCCCCATGACTTCTTTGGTGCTGACTGACAGCTCACAGCTGACTTCTGACAGTCAACATTACATATATACCTAAATGTTGACTGTCAGAAGTGACAGTTGCTAAACACATGTTTTTGCAGATCATTTGGTTCGGCGTAGGGATACATAATTTAGTCTGATAGCTTTTCAAAGCTGTAAGCTGTGAGCTGTCAGTCAGCACCAAAGAAGTCATGGGGCTATTGTACCCATTCTAAATACTACTGCTTTGTTTGGAAGGCAGGACTTTCAATTAGGTGTTTGCATTTTAGAGCTAGGAATTGAAGTGCCGGAAATAGTGATATTAAGATTGATTCTAGATTTTTTTTATACCAGTTTAAGAATCAAGGAATCAAGTTTGATATCCTTAACATTATTTGAAAATACTCCTAATCCTGGCTAGAGCATATATTCAACAATGAAAATAGTCCTTACATTGGATGATATTTCTTCAGTTTGTTCTGGCTTCTTTTTGGACACCTGTGTTTCTTGAACCACCTTTTCCTTTTCAGACTTTTCCTTCGCTTTTTGTTCGGCTTTCAAACGCCGTTTCAGTTCGCTAAAAACAAAAACAAAAATGTAGTGATTTATTATTTATAGGCCTACAGCAATAAATTTAATATCTATTATATTTATTTTATGTACAGGCTGGTTAAATATAACTAAAATAATCGAGACCTCATTTCAGATTATCAGAGCACTTGATTAAAGAATATCGGAACACACCTATTTTGTCGCAACACTCCACTTTTATTAAGTTGGCATGAACTAACAATTGATTTGGTTTGGAATGTTTTGTGGACTCTCATAACAAATAGTTGACTGTGTCTCAACATAATGGATCCTCCTTCTACTCGCCCTATAATCTGCAACGATACGATATGGACATTATTTGACAAACTGTCTGATATAGAATGTTCAAAATGATAATCTAATCTAGTGCTAATTTATTTACCCAAACTCATGTCTATGAACAATTCCTAGTTTCCTAAATGTGGTCTAGGTCCGGTCTCAATTGAAACTAAATTATTATTAGCACCGCGTCTTACTACCCGTTCGGGTTATACGCACTTACGCTAATGTGTAATGGTAGGGTGATTGTGAGATGAAATGAAGGACCTACAGTTTAACGTGGAATCCGAACCATGATGGAGGCCTGGCATTCCCCACATTCACAAGATGTCTTGTCAGAGGTGAAGGAAGGGTTTGGAAATCAGATAAATTTGTGCCGGGACCGAGGATTGAACCCCGGACCCCCAGCACAGAAGTCTGACACCTTACCCCTAGACCGCCAGGTCACCTAATTGAAACTAAAAAAAAAAAGTGTTTTTTAATGATGTATCAAACAACAAAGCTATTATATTTGGTAATTACGGTTATAGCTCTATCTAAATATAATGAGGCCTATTCAGTAAATTAAAAAATGAAACCAACACAAAGCCTGGGCTCGATTTCCGTGTCATTTTTCAATTTAAATACTTTTTTTTTCTCACCGTATCTGCCTGTTCAGGTAATAATCATATAGCCTGTAGACTAATTATTCTTATGAGTTAGGGATGATGAAGGTTGAATTTAGAGGAAGTGTCCTCACATTTTTGTGAAAGGAAAATGAAAAACTATTTTGGAAAAATCACCCTCAGTACACCCAAACGGGATTTGAGCTCCGATCTCCTTGTAATCGGCAGTTTAGTTTAACACGATAGTGACGCCTTAGACCATGCAGTCACCGAAGCAGGTTTAAAAAACACTAAATTAATAATCACACTGACCTATAAGTATATGCATAGTAAAAACATGGTGGTAAGCTATTTGTCAGGGACAAGTTATTAAATCTACTCTTGTTATGTCATGTGATATGTAACTGTCCCTTGACAAATAATATCAAACTGATAAAATAATAAGAGCAATGAATCTTTGATTTTTTTTTAGCGAATGGTCATTTGTAGCATGTTTTACAGATATATTCTTTGTATCAATAATGAAAACATTTTACTGGATTAAAATTGTTATTTTATTTAGTATTGATTAATTAGTTCTATTAAAAGTGATAGTTTCAGATCACATAATTTGATGTATGAACATGCCAAAGTAACTTAAGTAGCTTTAACTTTTTCTAGCCGTCAGTTATGTCTATTTTTAAGAAATTTGAGGTATACAATTTATCAATAATTACCTACCAAAAAAGTTTGAATTTTCTAAGACAATCTTCCAACCAAGTTATTAGTTAGGCCTATGGATTAACTTTGGTTTTTTCAATGTGATAAAATATAATCTATTTAATTATTAAAGGTTTGTTTTCTTGTATCTACAAACGGTTTTCTATCATCAGGCTTGAGGGGTGAGACAAGTGTATAAATATTGTGGCTTTCTCAACACTAGACTTGTCAATTTGGAAAAATCAAAATAGTGATGAGAAATGCGAGGTAAAAATACAAATTTCATAATAATATTAATTAAATGGAAAGAAAATACAAGCTCCATTGTTAACATATGCTTAGGGTCCTCTTGATGATCCTAACTTGCAGACCTAACCTAAATTTACTACTAGTCCTCTAAAATAGTAGTCACCCAATGTTGCCACATATACCTCGCTGTTTTCTTATCTGCTATGAACCCTTAATTAACATTAATATTTAGCTGATAAAATGTATAAACCCAAAGCCAAGGTCGGATGAGCATGCAGCCTGATAGTAAAAGCAACATGAGGTTGAAATATTATCTAAAAGGTTCACCAGCACAAAATCCATTTATATTACAAAATGACAGGCTTAAAATTATGTATGATATATAAATAAATTAACGAATTATATTTAAAACTAATAACGATATCTTACTTCTTAGACAACTTATCAGCCGTAACTTCAGCCATGCTGGCAAATTTTTCTCCATAAAAAAAATAAATATGAAGAAAGTTTACATTATTCGATGCCAACAGTTGAATTAACTTACCAAAACTTCATTTCATTTGGAAAATCATAAATGTATATATTAAATAATTAAAGAGTCTATAATAATTAACACGATGTTTAAATTATATATAGTAATCCATGACGCAAAATTTTACATATATTTATCTAAATAAATAAATTTATTGGTATTAATTTAACTTGGTTGGATACTCTGGTTTCACGCTATAAACGCTGCTGTGATTATTTGCCCAATAGAAAGCGGTAGTGTTTCAGGTTGTCATGACAATTTAAACAAATAATTCAATTTATAACTGATATTTCATCAAAAATTTAATGGAAATATTAAAATAGTAGCATTTTATATTCGACAGATTTTAATAAAGTAAGTGAAACTTTAGCATTTCAAAACTTTTTTTTAACCACGTACTATGAATATGATAATTTTAAATTTCAGTTTCTAATATTAACTTTTTAAGTTGTATTAAGCGTTTGAAGTAGATCCCTAGTTTTAATTCCATTCTAATATTATTTTTAACTTTAAGAAGCTAAGCAAAATTAATTGTTCATTGTAAACGAAATATAAAAAGAAACCAAAGGGTCAATGTAGTTTGACGCATTTAAAATAGATTTCCACTAGTATCTTGTCAGAATTATTTAAGTAACAAAACCTAATCATGAAAGAAAAACAATGCAAATGCACAATTTATTTCCTCACTTATTAATAAAACTAATCACTTGAGTTAAATAAGAATTTTTTTAATGTAGCCACTATTATTTGACTATAGGTAATACGTTATTAATTATATATGTATAAAGTTTAGTAAAAAAATCTACAACACAAATTCACAATTAATGGAATAGCACATTTAAAATCAGTTTACTCATGTAAAACACTTTGGACTAATAAGTTAGTTCAACTTTATCTTGAAAACCTCACATAAAATGATCCTATATCTAACTAATAAATTTGCACCTGTAGCTGGTATTGAAGAAAATCTTTATAGTTACCTTCTCCCAACTTAAGGCCTAATTACTTTTCACTTGTTCATTTACTTCATAGCTACTTTGTGTGTACAAACTTTACATACCTTAGACCGCCCATAATTTTTCAAAACAGAGATATTATACCCTTTCACACGCCAAAACAATAAATTTATAGAAAAGCAAATAAATTATCAGTATAAATTTGCTGTACTGTAATAGTGTTTATTTACGAAATTATTAATAACTTAACAAATATCTTAACACACATTATAGGAAACAATAATACAGGTTGTTCCGCTAAAGGCATCAACAATGTAACGCATTTAAACACACATTTCAACACAGTTTACAATGGCGTTTGTATCACTTCTTTGAATAATGGAACCAGTCTCCTAAACAAAATATCAACAAAGAAATATTTTCACCTCATCGGTTTAAAGAAGGTTAAAACATGGACTAAATAATCTATACTATACATTGTGCAAAGTATGGGCTGTGCTTAATTTATACATTTTCCCTTAGTTTTTGTATATTTTCCCCCTTTTATATTCTTATTAGATACATTAAATTTACTCTTGTATCTTAAACATTATTGAATTATATAATATATTACTGTCTGTAAATCTAATAGTTGCACATTTAATGTTTCTTTATTAGCCTCTCTTACAATAAAATATCCTCAAATAACTAATATTCTTGTATTCATGGGCTTTGGGTGAATTTAATTTCAGGTGTGTGTGGGGGGGGGGGGGGGG
>CABFVZ010005159.1:20719-35755 GCA_902151445.1 Timema monikensis
GGGGGTGTCGAAATCGTTATTTATGACATAAAATTAAGATTTACTATTTAACCCTAAGAAATAAGAGCATTCTTACTTTATACAATAGTGGTGGAACTTTATTTGTGTGAGAAGGGTAGAGGGGCAGGGGGGAGCAAGTAACCAAAAGGTTTTTTAAAGGTCTTTCTGCTCTCCTCCTCCAGTTAATGTTAGAAAATTGGTGGCTCCTATGAGCTATTAGTAGTGGTTCTTGTTCAGAGAATTTTTGAAAATCATACTCTTTTAAAAGCTATTTAGAATTGTGATACCTCTTACATTTTTTGAAATTTGAATACTCCTAGAGGTATTGTCTCTTTCAGCAAATTTTTGAAAATTGAATGCATTTAAAAGCTATTTTAAGAAGGGATCACCAATTATTATTTTTTATATCTAAATTACATTCCCTAAAATCCATGGGCACCCGCAATAACGAACAGGGAGGGGGGGGCACTTTTCCCCCTTGGAATAATATTTTATTTGACAAAAAACATTGTTAACATATTTTAATCTTCTAGTTTGCCTTACATTATTTTTTCTTCTAACATTTAACAAAACACTATCAGATTTTCAATCGTTATATATGATCACTACATCAACTGGACGCATAAAACCTGTCACTACATATTTTGAGACAATATTGTTGACATTTCATCACAAACTTCTCGTCTGAGAACAGAGAAAACAAACAATATCACGTGCTGCTGTATTTTTAGGCTCTTTACAGTGCAGTTATAATGCTAGTACCCAGCAGAAGTTTTTCCAGGTTCGTGTGTTTGTGTGGGTGGGTGGAGGAATATATTTTGCCCCACCCCCACCCCCGGAAAAATTTCTGTGGGCGCCCATGCTAAAATCTATTTGAAGTGGTCCCCACCCAGACTTTTTTTTTTAATTTGTATGCCCCTAGCATGATTTTTTTCTTCGAAAATTGCATGCCATTAGAAGATATCTGAAGTAGTCTTCCAATAGCAAATTTTTAAATCTGTTGTTCTTAGAAGTTATTTGGAGGATCCTGGAAAAGTTTCTAAAAGCGAATGCCTCAGTAAGTTATTTGAAGTTTGATACAATACCATTTTAAGCATCATATTAAAAACTTCGAAAATATCGGGGGTTTAAACCCCTTTCATTACGCTCATTCTAGTATTGTATCTAATTCAATGTACTATCATTGTCCGCTATTAAATAAAATTGTTACATTAAATTTGTAATATCTCCACCTAGAAGCGGTGACCTGGTGGTCTAGGGGTAAGGTGTCAGACTTCTGTGCTGGCGGCCGGGGTTCAATCCTCGGTCCCGGCACAGATTTATATGATTTCCAAACCCTTCCTTCACCTCTGACAACACATATTGTGAATGTGGGGAATGCCAGGCCTCCACCGTGGTTCGGATTCCACGTTAAACTGTAGGTCCTCCATTTCATCTCACAATCACCCTACCATTACACATTAGAGTAAGTGCGTATAACCCGAACGGGTAGTAAGACGCGGTGCTAATAATAATAATAATAATAATAATAATAATAATAATAATAATAATAATCCCCCTAGAACTATGCTCAAGGACCTCAGATATTTTTATTATTAACTTATAAATTATATTGCAACATTGATATTAAAATTGTAAATTGTGAAAAAGTTGTAAACTTAAACTGTAATAAGTTAAGCATTATTGTTGCAGTCATACCAACATAAAATCAAACTAATATAATACTCTAATTATTTTTACTCTTAGTTCAAATTTAATTATTTCTCCCAGTTTGTGTATCAACCTATCTATTTTTTTGTAATGTTTGTGTAAAAAGCCTTAGCTCATGTAAACATTGGAAATTTAAAAAATAAACTAGTAGAGTGATAATCTGCTAAGATCTGATTCAAGCGGTGAAGTCAATATTTGGTTATATTTATCATTTAATTAATGAATAACAGAATAGTGTACCGCTATTTCCCGATTAAATAATGTCGATCTCATAATAAACTGCTTTATTACGATCCGTATAGTTCTTATAGGACACTCAAAAGAGAAGACGAGCGTTGGCTGGTTTTTATTTAACTTCATTTCATTTTACAGTATTAAATAATCCACCTTTAATTGGTGTTGGCTTACAGATACTGTGTGGCTGTTCATCATAATCAAAATAAATGGATTTTTCTATTAGTGACATCAAAAAGCTAGAGAATCTTCTCAAAACAGAAAGTGACGACTCGGATAGTGAAGAGGACCTTCCTCGCCCTGGATTTGTTAAACTAGGTAACATCTATGATACTAATAGGAAGTGTGTGTGTTTGTGTGCGATGTCCAGCCAAATCTACGGCACGCAGAGATCTGAATCTTTTAACATAGGTGGGTGGAAGGGGGTCCGAATGCACCTTGAAACAGGATTTTTAAATTTTTAACTAGTTTTTTAATTAGGCTATTTTTAGCAAGTTTTTGAAGAAAAGATTGTTAATCTGGTTTAGAATTACGTTCCAGAGATAACTGTGATAAAAAAAAATGCCGCATCCTCCTCAGAAAAAAAAAAGTGTACAAAATCTACACTGAGAAAACAGAGAGAGAGAACATGTTTCAGAGATAACGTTTTGTTTTGAATCTGTAGATAGGTCACGTGCAATGCCGTGTGGGATTGCTAGTATTGTATAGGCTACTATGACCTTATACGGCTATCGAGAAATATCCCTGCGGGCTGGTTTGATTTGGGAGCCCTTTAAACTCAAATAAAACTACCAATCTAACTATAAATAATTGTTTTTATTGAATTTTAGGCAATTTTTTTTAACATTTATTTGAGGTGTTTAACGTGCACTTTCTGAATTGACTTATTATATCAGCACACGAGAATTTCTATGAACGAGAATGAAAAGACCTATTAATTTAGCCGGGAGAGGTATTTTTACAAACCCTCCAGGTTTCTTTTACAAGCCACACACGACATGGGACCGACGGCTTTACTTCTACTCCGAAGGAAATTGTGCTACGGATTTTTATCGCTCAATAAAAATGCTGGGTTTGAACATCTGAGGCGATCATTTTACGCCAAGACTACCGAGGTCAACAAATTTAATTGAAATTGAAAGTTTCGGTGAATTAGGCTCTTCGTCAACCGAGGAGACCCAAACCAAGCGATTGATCGTCCACGAACAAGCAACTTTTGCATTTAAACAATACTCCGCTCGCCCACTGAGGCGAGTACGACCAAAGCGCTGGGCGATAAAAAGTTGGTCTGTGAGTTGTTTCACTGTGCATTTGTGGAAAGGCCTACCTCCGCCATGTTTTATTTTCATTTGTGTGAGCTTAAAATTATTATATTTTCACATTCTTTCTGCAAATCTTTACGTTTTGGTGGAAAAAATGTCACGGACAATGACAAACAAATAACAAACGGTTAATGTAAACTTTGTGAAAAAGTTCTTTGTAGTTGGACCTACGTGTAGTTCAAGCTTTTCAAAGTTTGTGTAAACTTATCAAGGTCTCTGAAGTCACTTGCGAAAATTTTTAACTTTTTTTATTTTTTTTTCAAAATCAGGGTGAGTTTAAAAATGCTCCCGGGTCTTTTCGCGAGCCTTTAAGTAGATGTAGCCTACAACGAGGTCTTCATCAGAGGACGATATTCTCGCGATTGATCAAAAATAAGTTTCTTGTGTGAACGAAGCAACTGATCGTAAGTGGTCAGTCGCCCACGATTCATCGCGTTGCGTTGATTTCCTTGGTGGACAAAGGGCCTAAGTTTGAGGATACCCAGAGTGCATTATTTGTTACAATACAATACAATCGAATACAACATTGCATTTGTAGTTTATAAACAATCTCTTGATACAGACATATAATAATATGTTTATTGAAAACTGTCTGTTACTATCTTTGTAATCTACACAAGTAGAGGGTGGAGGAATATCTTACGGACGTAATTGTATCAAAAATAGACTCCCAGATACTGTCTGACAGTTTAGAAGCATTTCCGCTCATGTCAGTAGAAAGTAGAATCTGAATAGTGATAGAATAGTGACGTAATAATCGGTAATGTAACTGTAATGGCCTTGGAATTAAATTCTATAGTTATAAAAATATAAATAAACCCTTATTTTTGATAGGAAACCCACTTTTGGCCACCAACATTGATTAAAAGTCGTTAAAATTTGGTATTTTTTAGAAATATGTCTTATTTGATATATTAACTATAGAGTTAATAAAATAAAAGCTACCATTAATGCTTCCTTATAGATTCTTGTATTATTTATATTTGCATCATTAATTAAATGGGATAGGACTGTGAATACAATTGTTATAAAAACATTTTATGCCATTGTGGTAACATCAGTGTCCAGTTTTCAAATAACGGGCTTACTATGAAAATCAGAATGTACGTCACCTCGGCCTACACTGGAACATAGGTCCAGGGGTGTCTATGAATGTAAGTTAAGGGCCGCCATATTTGTAGCCCCGGGGAAAGCGACCGCACACCCCTGACTCGGATATCAAGAGGTGCGACTATATTATAACGTCTGCTCCTCAGGTCCCGGTGACGTAGGACCCCCCAAGAAGGAGGATGTTTGTTTCTCGGAGCCCACCAGGGGGGAGGGCCTAGTGGACCCTCAGAGCATATGGCGGGACGAGGAGGTGGGGGAGGGACTGCCTTGCGATGACGACAGCGATCCCCGCCCCCAGCCCGAGTATGACGTCACATACCGCCAGACGGTGGGGGCAGAGGATCTGTACCTGGGCCTGGGGGCGAAGACACCGGCCACCTCCAGCTGCGAGGCGCTCGTCCTCACTCTGCGCATGCCCGGGGAGATGCGCGCGCACGTCGACCTGCAGGCGAGTTATATGTATCACCGCGTCTTACTACCCGTTCGGGTTATACGCTTATGTACTAATTACGCTGATGGTTTTAGGGATTATGAAGGCTGAATTTAGTGAAAGTGTACCACTATTTGCATGGAGTGAGAGTGGAAAACCATTTAGTAAAACCCACCCTCCGTATTCGAGCCTCGATGTCCCCGTCATCAACAATTGAGTGTATTGGGAGAGTGAAGCTTTAGATCATGTGACCAACTAACCGATAGTACAATATTGCACGTCTGGGTTACATCCCTCGTAGCCCAGCAATGGAAATATTAGCCAGTACTAATGTACCGTAGTCCAGAGTCCGAATGTACTAATAGAACATACTTTCCTGGAGACTCTTCCCATGTCCCGAGGAGATGAGTATGAGGGAGATAGTGAGTATGAGGGTGGTAGTGAGTATGAGGGTGATAGTAAGTAGGATGATAGTGAGTATGGGGTGATTAATTCCCCTTTTGGGAAAAATACTTAAGGTACCAGCCTGGAATCGAACTCGGGACCCCTAGACTCATAGCCAGGTGCACTTAACACTGCACCACGGGGCCGTGGGTTTCCCAAAAATATTCTTAAGAGTTCCTCCAAACAAAAAAAGTGTTGGAAATCACACCTCCAATTTATTTACTTGATGTTCGTCTTACAAACCGACTGGGATATTCCCATAGTTAATTAAACTAATAAGGTACAGTCTAATTTTAATATAAGTTTTTTTAGAAAATTCAAATAAACAAACTTACGGCCAACATTGATAACATATTAATATAAGGGTTATTTTATAGGTATTGATAATATCTATCAAAAGTGAAGACTGTAAATCACATGACTTGACGTATTAATACGTAAAAGTAGATCTAGTCGGTTTTGTAGCTGTCACATAAAGTTCCTTCCTATGAAAATTGTTCTATAGTTCGGATCTAGAGTAAACATATACCAAACCAAATAAGTCAGACTGAGATTCGAACTTAGACCTCCCTCATCATCGGTAAACTAGACCAGAAGAGAAGAGCAGTCCTTGGACGAGGAGGGCCCCACTCTGACCTCGTGTTTGTCCGCAGGTGACCAAGACCCGGGTGGAGGTGAGGTCTCCGCGGTACCGTCTCTCACTGCCACTCCCTCACCCGGTGGACCCGGACTGGAGCAGGGCCCACTGGAATGAGGAGAACAAGTCTCTCACCGTCACCGTGAGGATGTACCGAGAGCTGGACTTCCTCAACTTCTAGAGTTGGCCAAGAGATGAGGATGGACCGAGATCTGGACTTCCTCAACTTCTAGAGTTGGCACAAGAGATTAGGATGGACCAAGAGCTGGACTTCCTCAACTTCTAGAGTTGGCCAAGAGATGAGTATGGACCGAGAGCTGGACTTCCTCAACTTCTAGAGTCGGCCAAGAGATGAGGATGGACCGAGAGCTGGACTTCCTCAACTTCTAGAGTTGGCCAAGAGATGAGGATGGACCGAGAGCTGGACTTCCTCAACTTCTAGAGTTGGTTAAGAGATGAGGATGTAGTGAGAGCTGGACTTCCTCAACTTCTATAGTTGGTTAAGAGATGAGGATGGAGCGAGAGCTGGACTTCCTCAACTTCTAGAGTTGGTTAAGAGATGAGGATGTAGTGAAAGCTGGACTTCCTCAACTTCTATAGTTGGTTAAGAGATGAGGATGGACCGAGAGCTGGACTTCCTCAACTTTTAAATCCGGCCAAGCGATTAACGGAGCTCTCAACATAATTATTTCAATAGATGTCTGTGTGCCCCTACCGGGTATGCTAACCAACTGACATGAGTGTGTGGCGTGGCGTATAGTGATTGGTGATTAGGACATAAAAATATACATGATTAAGTGTGTCAAAGGAACTGTACCTTTAGGGAAGATGTTTTCATTGCAATAATATAATTAATTAATTTATTATTACTTTAATACCTTCATCCGCACCAGTGGTCACGCAGACCATGGAATCAGTATGGTCTTGCTTGATCTCCGGTGACCAATAAATCAAGGTTTAAATCCCGGACGGATACACTGAGGCTTTTTTCCCTTAATAGTCTTACAAACCTTCTTACTCCAGGTAAATGCGGGTATATTTAATCTCAATTTGACTCTCCTCGTTCCTACCCCGTTTGTCGAAAACACGGTTACAGGCCGGATGGGCAGTAAGACACTGTGCGAGAGTAAAGGAAGGATTCCTTGTGATGATGGAGTATAAAGTAGACGTGGTATCCTTGTTGAATAGCTTACAAAGCAGGTTCTGACAACGCATAAGGTTGTGTAACGGTTCTAGTCTACATATCCCTTTTGATCAATTAATAGAAATAATCATATCTAATCCAACATAATAATATTACAAATTTATTTAATTAACATTATATATATATATATATATGTGTGTGTGTTGCTACATCCTTCTGTCTCTCTCTCTCTCTTGATATATATATATATATATCAGCCACCCAGGCAAAATCTTCTCTAGTGACGAGGGGGTGAGAGAGGAGGGACGAATGCATCCCGTTACAAGAATATTCTAAAAAGCAAAGTCCTCGTAAAGTCGTATGCCGATACAATTATATGTTTAAAAAATAGAATTTAAATATCTGAATGATACTAACCAATATAATAGACAAGAGTAACTCTAAAGGCTATCATAGATCAAGCTCAAAACAATCCAATTTACATAAAAATATCCGTTTAGTTTTTTACGCTAGTTTATGGTATTAGGAACTCGAAAGTTAATTGCTGCACTCACAAAAGTACACAACCTATCCCTATCTTGAGCTAGCTCTATCCAGTCCACCTCATTACACCCTATTCCTATCTTGAGCTAGTTCTATCCAGTCCACCTCATTACACCCTATCCCTATCTTGAGCTAGTTCTATCCAGTCCACCTCATTACAACCTATCCCTATCTTGAGCTAGTTCTATGCAGTTCACCTCATTACACCCAATCCCCCAAATACTGGCATAGACATATACTAGATTAACACTCGCTCTCAAATACAGGCATAGACATATACTAGACTATCACTAGCTTCCAAATACTGGCATAGACATATACTAGACTATCACTAGCTTCCAAATACTGGCATAGACATTTGATATTTTAGTCGTGTGAATTCATTACAAATTCATATTTTAGGTTATTAAAGAACAGGCCCTGATTATAAAATGTCACTATATTATTAGTATTATTTTGTTTGTATTGATAATATATATCAAAAGTGACCGTTACAAATCACGTGACTTAACGTATGAATACGAGAAAGTATATATATAGTAGGCTAATCTTTTTATCTGTCATATAGGTCCTTCCTATGAAACTTGGACTATACCTCCAATATGAATGTGTTGGTTGTTAATTGGGTCATGGCTGGGTTGTTTCTATCAAATAAACAAGACCCGGTCCCTGTGTGGGATGTTAATTGATGGATACAGGCTATGAAGAACACGATTTGCATTTCTTTTAATCTGTTCACTGCAATGACGTTACTTACTAGACTTTCTTTGGAATGTATGTGTTCTCAGACATCAGGAACACTCCCAGCTGGTCACATTAGTTCATTGAACATATAAATGTTCTACAGGGTGTTCTCATATATCAGGAACACTCCCAGCTGGTCACATTAGTTCATTGAACATATAAATGTTCTACAGGGTGTTCTCAGACATCAAGAACACTCCCAGAAAGTTCCAATTATTCAACAAACACACAGGTACTCTACAGGGTGTTCTCAAACCTCAGGAACACTCCCAGAAAGTTCCAATTTTTCAATAAACACACAAGTGTTCTACAGGATGTTTCAAAGTTCCTGAACACAAGCCACAAATAGCTCAAAAAGTTTAATAGCTGATTATGTCCTCGCGTTGCCTGAAATCTGGACATGATTCGGAGCTCACTATAGTTAAGTTAGCAGGCGCTAGTAAATAACCTCTTTGCTGATAGCGAATTTATAAAAACTATAGTGGAAACATGTTTATTATCAATGCACTATTAAGTTATTCTACAGTAGCCCCATGCCTTCTTTGGTGCAGACTGATAGCTGACGGCTTTGAAAAGTTACCATACCAAATTATGTATCCCTACGCCTAACCATATGATCTGCAAAAACATGTGTTTAGCAGCTGTCACTTCTGACAGTCAAAATTTAGGTATATACACCTAAATGTTGACTGCCAGAAGTCAGCTGTCAGTCAGCACCAAAGAAGCCACGGGGCTACTGTAGCTTGCTTTCTGCTGCGTAAATTATATAGTCTAAGTGCACTGTGTTAGGAAGATGAATCTGAAACACAGCTTCCATGGTCGGAATAAAACCTACAATTTACTCTTAAATATGTTGGTGTACCCCATCTATGGTGGGTGTGTACATGGGCTCCCGTAAATAGGCGATAATGGGGGGAGTGAGCCTCCCTTATCCCCCAACAATATGTACTTTTTTTTGTTAATTTTTATGAAAAAATAGAACTGTGAATTTGGGATTTGGTTCCAATCTGCTATTAACAACTTTGAATCATCAATACTCGAGTCAACAGAGATAAAAATGATAATTTTTCTAAACTTTTTTTTCTTTTTATGCAAACTCACTTATGGAATTCTTAGCTCAGAATGAGGTTCAGGTGCTCTAAAAATTCCCTATCACAAATTTAAATTCCTCATATTTTCTTTCAAGGAGGGGAAGGGTGGGGGCACTCCCCCGGCAGATGGGACCCCAATCCACCCCCTTCCTTGGGTGCGCAGGTAAGTAACAACTACCCAAACTACTCTAATGTATCCATACGCCAAACCATAGAGTCTGCAAGACTATTTTTTGAGCTACACTCACGTTTGGCAATCAAAACTTCCACAACAAACAAATTGTTTTTTATAGCTGTGTTTTTTCTTTGGGCCATATTTACATTATTTAAACAGCAACTTATGAAAATAACCGTTTGAATGGTTCATTTTTTTTTTGTGGAGGTGGCGTCTATAGTTCGCTTAAAAATGATTTACAAAATAGAGCTTTTAAAAGGCTGCGTTCTCTTCACAAACTAAGATGGCGCGCCAGACGAAATAAAGGTGGTTGATGACGTCTCTCAGTTATTTTAATAAGCATGTGTTTTAAAAAATAAAACTTTTATTTTGAAACCAATATTTTGTATGGCTTTTACTCTAAGTTGTAAAAAAAATATTTATTTTAGTGGCCAGTAATAACAAGATACAAGTGTGAATATAATGTTTTTTTAAAGATATTAATTATTTCATCTACTATAAAATCTCTTGTTACCACGATATCGAAAACAAAAGTTGTATTCTTCTTTTTTGTTCTTTTAATAAGTTACGAAAAATCCGAATAGATACTAATCCTGCTAGAATTATTATTAGAAGCGTTTATTAACACTTTTTATTGATAATTTAACATTATTAATAATGTAATAGCTAATTCCACCTTAGTGACTTTCAGCCAATGTTTGCGATAAAAATATTATGCTGTCACCTCATCGTAGGTACATTATATCTTGGCCCATCCTGTATATCCCTGAGTCCCTTTCTAAACACATGCAAATATTGGTACGTAACGTAACCTAAATTACGCGCGGCCTGCATAAAACTAATGTCGCGTGAAGAGGACTATTTGCATATGTAATAACTAATAACACACAGCTCTTTCACTCGCTCTCAATAACTGGAATAGACGTATACTAGACTATCACTAGCTCCCAAATACTGGCATAGACGTATACTAGACTATCATTATCTCCCAAATACTGGCATAGACGTATACTAGACTCTACCACTTATGCCCAAATACTGGCATTGACGTGTACTAGACTATCATTATCTCCCAAATACTGGCATAGACGTATACTAGACTATCATTAGCTCCCAAATACTGACATAGACGTAATTGTGAATGTTCTGAAAGTATCTCTAATGTTTGTTGAGCCAAGACAGAATAAAGCTTAATGGACTCATAGCTAGCTCTGGCGCTAGAGCGCGGTGAATTGTTGTTTGAATATTACATAGAGATGTGAAACGGAAAATTTTTCCTATATTTATTCCGGAAAATGTTCCAAAACGGAAAATTTTAAATAAATATTTCTGTAAAATAATTTCAACTGGTTAAATGGGTACTATTAATAATATTTATTTATTTATTTAGCACCGCGTCTTACTTAGCACCCGTTCGGGTTATACGCTTAAGTACTAATTACGCTAATGAATTAGAAATTGGGAAGGTTGAATTCAGAGGAAGTGAACCCGCATTTGCGTGGAGGGAGAGTGGAAAACTATTTAGTAGAAACCCCCTCCACTTCACCCGACCAAGATTCAAACCTTGATCTCCCCATCCTTGGCAGTCAACTCAACACGAACTAGCGCGTTTTAGCCAACTACGCCACCGAGGTGGGCAATAATAATAATAATAATAACAGTAAAAATAATTAGTTGTAGTAATAATAGTAGTAGTAAAAAACCTGCTTTGGTGGCCTCATGGTCTAACGCGCTAGACAGCCGATGACAGGGAGATCTGTGTTCGATCCCTGTCGGGCGCACTGAGGGTGGTTTTCCCACTCTCATTTCAAGCAAATGTGGATGCAATTCCTCTAAATTCGACCTTACTCATCCCTAACACATTAGCGTCATTAGTATATAGGCGTACAAGCAGAACAGGTAGTAATATGTGGTGCTAAAATAAACTAGTAAAGTATGTTCATGAATCGTGCTTCAATTTTTAATCTTCAATACGTTAGTTAAAATAATTATAAGGTTGGCTCGTCATTTGTCTCTCCCCTCCCCCCTGCCCCTCCCCCTTCTTGTAACCCACTCGTCTCAACACACTATATTTTGAAGTATTATAGGCTTTAGGTGCCCCCTCTACAATTTAACCCCTCCACCGCAAGCCGCCCCTCCAGACAAATTGTTCAACTAAAAATTTCCAGGAAAAGTTTCATCTCTACTATTACCGTCTCTTATTATTATTATTATTATTATTATTAGCACCGCGTCTTACTACCCGTTCGGGTTATACGCACTTACGCTAATGTGTAATGGTAGGGTGATTGTGAGATGAAATGAAGGACCTACAGTTTAACGTGGAATCCGAACCACGGTGGAGGCCTGGCATTCCCCACATTCACAAGATGTCTTGTCAGAGGTGAAGGAAGGGTTTGGTAATCAGATAAATNTCCGAACCACGGTGGCGACCTGGCATTCCAATTACCGTCTCTTGGTACTGCATAGTGTATTTCATACAAGACACAACCTATTGGTCTCAATAGACGACTACCGATGTGAGGAGATCAGGGTTCGAACTCCAGTCATGCGTGCTGAAGGGGGATTTTTACAAAATGGTTTACCACTCTGTATTTATTTTTTATTTGAGTTATTTAACGTGCATTTTATGAATCGACTAATTATGTTAGCACACGATAATTTCTATGTTCGAGAGCAAAAGGACCTACCAATTTTGCCGGTAAAGGTATTTTCACATATCTTCCAGGGTTCTTTATCATCCCACAATCTATATGAGACTGATGCCTTTATTTTCCTCTGAAAGATGCTATGCCACTGATTTTTATCACTCGAGAAATATCCATTGACCCCGGATAGATTTGAACCCACGACCATCTGTTCCTGAGTCGAACACTTTACCCCAAGGCCACCTAGATCGTCTTTACCACTCTCACTTCATGTAAATGTGGGTACAATTACTTAAAACGGGACCTTCCTCATCCCTAGCACATTAGCGTATAACCTTAAAGGGGTAGTAAGACGTGGTGCTATAAAACCCCTCTCCTTCCTTGGGCTGTTTGTTTGAAAATAGGGCTATCCCGGACCGATAGTGAGATGTGACACACCCCACAAAGAGATTCTCTGAGTGTTCCAGTCCGGTATTTGATCCCCGGCCTCTCAGGTCAGGGTCAGGAATGGTTTTGAAATTGTTAAAACATTTAAATGTAAATTATTTTTCTCGGAAAGTTAACCACTCACTCGCTGATGATTCACCGACTATATAACCCCCCTAGATTCGGTGCCCCATTAATTCCAAAGCTCTTTTAATCATACCGATGACGTCATCACACTGTCCATCACGTGATTTTGGGGGGAACGGTCACGAAGTAAAGGTTTGGTCTGATGTTATTTGGCGAATCTGTTTGGTTCAGTACCGCGGGGACCGAGAAACGCAACACTTTACAATTATTACTAAACGATCCGTATCACCAGGGCTCCCCGAAAATTCTCTTGTTGTGGTACTGAGTCCTCGGTGACTCATGTCTTGGCCGCGCGTTGATATTGTACAAACTGTAGGATGCGGCCGGTCTTGCTGAGGTTCCACCGTCACTCCGTGATCGTGACCTTTGGAGGAAAGAGTTAGAGTAGGGTGAACGCAACATATTCCGCCAGCGGCAGGGCTGGACGCAAGGCTAGTGTGACTACAGGATGTGATTTAGGTCCAGGCATTTATGTTGAGATTAGTGTCCAGTAGTCTTTGTGCCAGTAGTGACGTCACAGAACCTCAGCTAGACTGACCGCAGTGTCCAGTACCCCCCGTGCCACTAGTGACGTCACACCACCTCAGCGAGACTGGCCGCAGTGTCCAATAGTCTCCATGCCAGTAGTGACGTCACAGAATCTCAGCGAGACTGGCCGCAGTGTCCAGTAGTCTCCATGCCAGTAGTGACGTCACAGAACCTCAGCTAGACTGGCCGCAGTGTCCAGTGGTCTCCATGCCAGTAGTGACGTCACAGAACCTCAGCTAGACTGGCCGCAGTGTCCAGTAGTCTCCATGCCAGTAGTGACGTCACAGAACCTCAGCGAGACTGGCCGCAGTGTCCAATAGTCTCCATGCCAGTAGTGACGTCACAGAATCTCAGCTAGACTGGCCGCAGTGTCCAGTACCCCCTGTCAGAGAGATGTAATCAGTGCAGTTGTTCCTGCAAGTCAACTTGGGTGCTGCATGTGTTTCACCCGGGGCTGGGTGGGGGCTTGTTTTGGGAACACACACAGATGACGAGGCGTGGTGATGATGATAGTCATTACTGGCCTGGAGGGGGCTCCACCAGGTGGCTTCAATGTTCGGGAGGTCCGCGTGGGGCTCTGAGAAGTACCTACACGTGTCACTCGGGCTGGGGAACTCTTCGTATTGATGTGAAAGATTCTATAGTGAGGTCTAGGAGAAAGGAGAGGGATAAAAGAGAGGAAAGAGCTAGGAGAGGTTTAAGAGAGAGGAGAGAGCTAGAACATAGGAGAGGGCTAGGAGAGAGGAAAGGGCTAGGAAGGAGAAGAGAGCTAGAAGGGAGGAGAGGGATATCAACACGTAGAGAGTTAGGAGAGAGAAGAAAGCTTGGAAAGAGGAGAGGGCTATGAGAATGGAGAGAGTTAGGAGAGAGCTAGGAGAGAGGTGAGTGCTAGGAGAGCTACGTAATTTGACCAGAACCTTTTCTGTTCATTTAACTACAGTATTCCCATGGTTTCTTTGGTGCTGACTGACAGCTCACAGCTGACAACTGACGGCTTTATAAAGCTATTATTATTATTATTATTATTATTATTATTATTATCACCGCGTCTTACTACCCGTTCAGGTTATACGCACTTTCGCTAATGTGTAATGGTAGGGTGATTGTGAGATGAAATGGAGGACCTACAGTTTAACGTGGAATCCGAACCACAGGCGTAGGCCTGGCACTCCACACATTCACAAGATGTCTTGTCAGAGGTTAAGGAAGGGTTTGATAATCAGATAAATTTGTGCCGGGATCGAGTATTGAACCCCGGACCCCAGCACAGAAGTCCGACACCTTACCCCTAGACCACCAGGTCACCTTTTCTTTATAAAGTTACCAGACCAAATTATGTACCACGATTCTCGTGACATATTCAAGAACTTTGTCTAGAAAATTAAACCAAACGAACCTAATTACTGGATCGATACATATTCTTTATATTGACTATAAATGGTTTTGTCATAAAAAAACATTAAGAACTATGGAGCTTAACTCGCGGACCCTTCCATCTCTCCTAAAAAATATAACACTCGTCACTGTTTAGTGTGCAGATAACGTCATGACTCTCCCTGTACACGACCATTGGCTGCTCGCCATCTCAGCTCGCGGGCCGGGGGTTGGTCACACACAACTACTATGCCCGACACCTTAGTACAGCCCTCGGGCGTGACGCGTTGTTATTGTAAACAAGTGAACATATAGTCCGTATTTGTGTA
>CABFVZ010005160.1:0-35730 GCA_902151445.1 Timema monikensis
CAGATAAATCTGTGCCGGGACCGAGGATTGAACCCCGGCCGCCAGCACAGAAGTCTGACACCTGACCCCTAGACCACCAGGTCACCTGATTAAGGATCACTACCGCAGTCCGATAAGATATAGAGATTAGACAATTCCCTCGTCAGGGGGATGATCAACTTATTTGGGGTGAGATGCGATTACCAGTGATTCAGAGGATTCTCTCTCCCATTACAATTAGATAATGATTTACAAACTTTGGGTCCGTGGGTTGCATCCGGCCCGCGAGAATAATCAGACCAACCCACTTGTCTGCAATAATTTTATACTACTATCTGGCCAGAAGTCATACTGTGTATGTACGTAAAATCGGGGCAAAAAATACCAGTTAAAATATTTTCTCGTGTTAGTAATGCATTTTCATTACAATAAAGTGGGTAATGTAATATTATTCACATTTAAAAGAACAGCGCAGTCTTTGGATTTAATTTTATTCTTCAAAGTTAAAAAAAAATGTTTAAAAATACCATGATTTTCTTATTTAACTGTGTGAAACAAACACATAATTTTTTAGTTTTTTGTATTTGTCATTCTGTTTTTTTATCTACAACTTCCCTTAGCCGTCTTACATAATATAAGTAGGGTTGCATTTCCATGTATGTTGTCACGTTCAGATATTTAACAAACTTATCTAGTAAAACCTTATTTACCAAACTAACCCAGAATAAAAGGCTCAAATAGTTAACAAAATTGTAAACATAATCAGAATGAGTTGCTTGAGTAATTGTTTCGAATGTCTGAGAACAAATAAGCGAAATTCAGAGCACGCAACTAATCTAGTTGCGGGAATGATAACTAGACGGCTGTCTTCAAAAGTATATAAGATAAGTTAAAAAAAAAAAAATGAGTAAACACATATATAAACAGACAAATATCCTAAGGGTATCTTCACTATTCATAACATTATTTTGTTGGTATTTATTCATAGAAAATATAATTGAATATATGTATACATGTTTGTTAACAGGTAGAACCATATATGATAGTATAAACAAAATTATTAATGTTAGTCGTAGATTTGGTAAATATATAATATTTATCATGAATCTTACTGGTTAATATAAAGACATTATCAACGTTAAATATAAAATTATATTTAGAAATTTGCATGAGAAATCTAACAACAGTATTTTAATCATCACCAGCCACAAGTAACTTTCTTGTAAAGTAACGTTAAATTGACCCTAGTAAAAATTATATACAAAATGTATAGCTATCTCATTAATACGTATCTATGTAAATAAACAACAACTTGAAAAAGGTGAGTCCTCAAGACTTCTATCATTATTCATTTATAGATTTAAATTCCTATTACCATTTTACAAGAATAAATCTACACAAAATAATGACGAGACTAGAAACTGGCAAGAGTACTTTAAAACAACAAGATAAACTTTTTCCATTAGAGCAAAAATTCATTAAATAAATCATATTTATCAAACCACAACATTATACCTTATTATCAAGAATTATATCTAACAAATCACAAGTAATATTCCAACAAAATATTAACAAATATCAATCTCACCAAAATAAACCTAGGTCTCAATATCATAATCTTTGACTATTCTCATACATCATGAAATTTAATATTGGTCTACTATTTTCACAATTATTATGTTACCCATTTAAATAATTAAGTTTTAAGTCCGAAAAGAGAATTTAAAAAAAGGTTACAAAAATAGAATATAACGAAGCCGAAAAGAAATTTGTTCTTACATTTTTAAATAAATGTAGCCACGGCTACGTAACGTACTTCTCATTGTAAAGCCAAGCCCAAGAGTGCCGGACATGTTCCATCCCGGCACTATATATGCAAGAAAACCCAGAGAACATAGAAGGAGAGGATCAAGGTGGTGTAACACATTAGAATCACCTAGGGAGGGGATACGCGTAACAACATTAGTTTCTACAACAAACTCAAAAAAACTGGAATGTTCTGGGCTGGATTAGAGCAGGTATCTCTTCCTTCTTAAGTTATTTTGTCTGTAGCGAACTCTAGTGGCTGCCGTTTGAATCTTGGTGGGCTCGGTCAGTTGATCACGTGGCGCCGTTATGCTCGTTTGTGTTTCTTTGTCTCTCCAACAGGCACTGGGATGGAGAAATGGGGTAAGTTTGTTGATTTCTCCAACTCGTCTCTTCTTCAATTGTAGCCAAATGCTACACTAGCACTTCTTTAACTTCAGAAAGCTTATGAGTTTCTCTTGCACTATTTTCAGCTTTGTCCTCATCAACTTGGTATTCAGGTGTTGTAGTAGCTCTTACATATTTCGCAAGCTCTTCTTCAGTCATTACATACTGTCCAGGATCCCTCTAATATGCTTCCATTCAGTCTTGAATTAGTTCTACAGTTGGACCCATTTACCCCCACATCAACAATCTTTTTTAAAAATCTTGTCGTTCCGATTCTTACAAGTCAATTTCACCATCTTTGTCTAACATAATATTCTTCCGTGTATTAGAGAGGTATTTTTTTGTATTTTTTCAGGAACTGCTTCAATTGTACGTGACTGACTTAATGGTATAACTACTAGTGATATCCAGTGTCCTCCTGCCCCTAGTATCCTCCGGCACGTCACCAGGATGCTCCAACACCTCCATGGCTTCTTATAAGAACTTCCTCCTGTACAAACTCTCACAATCCATTATAACTCCTTGATCAGTAGGCTGAATAAGCGATGTAATTTTAGAGGGTAAATCCATTTACTTTTTTTTTGTCAGCGTTGCAAATTATCTCACAGCTTGGATGTGATACCAAAAAGTAATAAAGACTTGAATTCTTCCTGTGGGATCAAAAGCACTTCTGTTTCGTATCGTCTAAGTGCAGGTACAAAGTGATAATGAAACCAGTCTTGAGTAAACCAGGCCTTTGAATAAATGTATTACAGTACCGTCAGGCCACTCATAATACCATTCAAAACAAGTGAATAGTGATCGTTTAGATTTGCTACCTACAAGAGTTTTCAACTGGTTCATACAGTCAGAATTGGCACAAACGAGGGAAATACACCTCTCTTTGCTAAGAATTTCACCTAGAACTTAAGTTCCAAGTCTAACAGCCTGTTTATTTTCTAGCAAATACCTCCAAAAAAACACCAATTTCATCTGGATTGTTTAGTTGAGGTAGCATCAGTCCTGTTTAATTTATAATTAGATTCAACTTTTCCCTGAATGGCTGCACATTACCAAAATCAGCACTCACTGATTCACACATGTTTTCCGATTTGTGACTTTATGTCTCTTTCAAAAACGTCACAATCAAACACTGCTCGCTGTATATGAATATACATTCAAATATTTAGCTAGCCTTTCAGTTTCAGCCTGAATTTCAACGCTCCGAACCCCAACACCACCACTTGTTCTTTGTTACACATACCTTATATAAATTGCTTCTTCTTATTTTTCTCTTTTGTTAAATTCAAGATTTTTCTTTGATTAATTCCAATAGTTGAAGGTGATGTATCAAATTTTCAATTTAACAGTTTCACTTTTATTTATTGTTTTTCTTACATCAAATAATATTTGTTTGGCAATTGAAAATTCCCTGCAAAGGTTAGCCACTGATACTCCACTTTATATTTTACCAATGATTTATAGTTTAGTACTTAAACTAAAAGAGTTTTTTTATTTTGTGGTGCAATTGTAAACACGCGCAATAAAGTAAATATGTTTAAATAAATAAACATGTAAAACACTAAAATACAAATACAATATATGTACACTTCTCAAAATATTGTACATGAAACAAGATTAATGCTCCAGGAATGACAAGTAACCAAGTAGCAGAACAACTTAATGCTACAAAACAAACATTTAATTAACCAGATGAAACTGGTTTTGTATCTGTGTGCATTGGGTGAGAACATTGGAAGGGTGAGTCTACCTTGATCCTGCCACAAATCCCCTGATTTTACGGGCTTGTCAATCATTATCCATAAAATCACAACTGACAAAAGCAGTTCGTTAAATCCAAGGTCTGTAAAATCAAGGTCCCTAAAATCGCGAGTTTACTCTATTTTAATGAAGACTAGGAGGTATATTTTGCCAATAATTTTTAAAGCGTTAGATACCAATCATTAATTTGTTTCTATTCCCTGTGGAGTGTGGGGGTCACTAAACTGACTACACAGAGTCGCTGACCTAGCCGACAGTAAGGTGGAACAAATGAGCTTAGCACAGTTTAAATATAGAAGTTTATGATTGAAACCAATTCATACAAGATAAATAAAGTGGGAATGACAGGAAGAAAGTGGTCAAATCGAACTGATACGGGATAACAGTCACTCTTGTTTAAAATTTAGCTGTACTCATGTCCAAAATGTAGACGTTCGTGTTTTAAATGTGGTAGGACCTTGTTTCCAAATGTAGCAGCAATCTTTTTACAAACGTTGATAGTTCGAGTTAACTATGAATCACTATGCAGAGAATGGTTCCCATTAATAATATGTCTTAGTTACTGCATATAGTATATAAGATAGACTTAAGGATTGTTACAATTTTTTACTCTGTTTGTCTTGTCTCATTGTGTACAACAATGGCTAGCCAGGTACCGATAGGGGTGCTAATCCCTGGTAATGAGGGAAGGCTACTGAAATGTTCAGTTGTATGGGCTTTATGCTATTTTGGACAGAAATAAACACAGTAGAAGAGAGTATGTTACTAGAGATAGTTGTCAAGTCATATGCTAACTGGCCAATCGTTTAAGATGACCTAATGTCAGCGACCGGCTTATGGAAGTTATAACAGGGATGTTTAAAAGAAATAAATTGTAATGATATTGGTTTGGATCCCTCTAAAATATGTAAAAAGTCATGGATGAAGGTAATTTTTCTTTAAAGTAACATATGTAGAGTATCCTTTTATGATTCATCCATAAAGAAACACGCGCTTTTCAGAAATAATGTGAAAAGTATTACACCATTAAAATATATTTTTTATATAACTTTTCCCGTTAAAAGAACATTCCGCAGTATTTGGCCAAATACGCCAATTCCCTATACCAATAAGAAGCTAGCCTTCACAACAGCTGTCGCCAGGACTCTTTCTATTAGTTAGTTTTTACACTGTTGACGAAGGGACCAAGAGGCAAGGGGTATGTCATATATAAGCCGTTTGTGCGTATGTTTAAGGACAAGCTAGCACAAGTTGCTCTAGCAACCACACACACAAGCAACGCATCCAAGCAACTACTCACACACTAGCAGTGGCACTCGCACTCGCAGTCTAACACAGAATACAATATTGTACGTTAATATCACAAGTGTGCATTGATATCAAGCATTTAATTGGAGTATGTATCAGTAATTAACAGATGTTATTTGAATGAACCGTGTGTGAAATAAACAGCCATCAATAGTTCTCGTTCTTTCATTTGATTAAATATACCGATTTAATTAGTGCTCGACCACGGAGCAATTAACAGCTAGTTAAATGGTATATATTCTGTATAGTGATGATAGGCGCTCGACCACGGAGCTATAGACAACCTAAATATTATCACAGCAATATTATATCTGGAATTAAACCGTAGTGTTATAAGATTAAGTAAACTGTGCGCTATCTTTGTAATAAAACCAATAAAGAATAATGAGTTAACATTACCATTCACAGTTTCTTTGAACCTCAATCGTTGAGCAGCACGATACGTCAGTTTGAACGTAACAACGTGTTGGAGTCGGGTGCAAGTTTTAATTTAATCAAAGTGTAATTTGTGTAGGTCTTGGTTAGTGAAATCAAAACGTTACAGTCTATTACAATGTATTAAATATATCAAATAAAAAACCAACGCAATACAACGCAACGTAATATTCTCTATATGATTACAATTTCAATGCAAGTTACAACATAGAAAAAAATGAGCGTAGCAAGATTAAAGAGAACAGTGTGACGTTTGGTTTAAGCTGTATCCCCTATTTAAATTTCACTTCTTCGTTGGGTATTTATAGTAACTTTCTAGCTGTCATAATTATAAGGCTCATTCCATGAAAATTAGGCTATGGTAATTTTTTAACTATTCAATAAAAGAGGAAATTAGCTCATTTTCAATGACGTTGCAGGCAAAATGTAATAGTTTTGGGATCAAAGTAAATAGCTAAAAATATATATCTAGCCTGCCTCAAACAAAAGGCTATTCTTTTAAACAGGACCATAAAATAAAATTCTAAGCTAATGGAAGACTGTTTTAGTGGTTTTGAAGCTTCAGAGCTTCCGTTCCCTTAAAAGATACCATAGTCTGATGATATTTCCCTTCAAGAGGTGGAGCCCATGAGGCACGACGGTGAAAACTGTTACTTTAAACTCACCGACAGAGTCGTCGAAAAGGACACCAGCGTTTGATATGTTCTGCTCGTAGACGACGCTTCTGATGGCCTCGGGCAACATATCCGCTGGCGGCATGATCTGAATCAAGAACTTGGATTTCTCTTCATCCAGATTTCGCCATTGTCTGCAACATTAACGTTGAGATTGCTATATGTACTCTATTGTTTACCCTGAAAGGTAGCAGTCCTATCCTATATTATATTATTGCATGGTAGAACCAGGCAAGGTACGCTTGATGATACCTTTAAAGGTATACAAAGTGTATATTAAAATGTTATTAAAGTACACTAGTCTATATTACCCCCAATCTGGGGACATGTGGGCATAGGTGCTATTCAAGTCCAAACCGTTTTTATGGTGGCGGATATGGTTGGGGCACTAATATAGGTCGGTCTAGTGAGGTTTTATTTATATTCTTAAATGGATTCCCACTTTACCCCCATGTGGATTCAGGTAAACTTCTTCTAAATTATATTTTCCACATCCATACCTCATCAGTATAAATATTCAGACAAGCCTGATGGTTACAGAGGAGCTGTGCACAACTGTTAAATTAAATAAATATTAAAAACACGCACCAGTAGGCACGTGGGCTGGGCTTCAAGTTCAATAAATCTGTTTAGCCGGGTGTTTGGGTTTGATTCCCAGCTGTGTGTGTATTATGGGCAGGGGCGCCAAGAGAATCTATGGTACTAGGGCAACGAAATTTGGGGAGGCCTCTTTTACTACTAACTTACTTACTCCATTGGCACTAGAATCTTGAAAGTTAATTGCCGCACTTACAAAAGTACGCAACCTATCCCTATCTTGAGCTAATTTCATCATGTTCAACTCATTACACTCTATCCGTAACTGGAGCTAGTTATATCCAGTCCACTTCATTACACTTTATCTCTATCTTGAGTTAGTTCTATACAGTCCTCCTCATTACATCTTATGCCTATCTTGAACTAGTTTTATACAGTCCCCCTCATTCTACCCTATCCCTGTATTGAGCTAGTTCTAATCAGTACACCTTACCCCTAGACCACCAGGTCACCCAAGATCTAATTAATCCGGCTGCTAGACATCATCATAATCACTAACTTATGGGGTTCTTACCCTGCACCCATATATGGACAGAAACAACCTTTACCCATCCCCAAATCATCTTGCTCATGATCTTCAGGTCATCCAGTACTCAGGACAGAACCTTCTCCTCCCACCTTTTTACCGCAGTCCTGGTCCTGGGACACCAGAATCAAGAACTGTTTAGCTCCATAACAATACCTATTTACCAGTTTATTGTAAGCTTAGATCGTTCTTGAACATGTTCAAATAGATACCCATATGATGGACCTTGCTTCTGTTATGTTCTGCCTTCCTCCATCTAGGATATTTCTAATTCTTCCTCACTTCTTCCTTTTTCCTTACAGTTCATGGCCCTCCAACACTCTTCCTCCTTGCTTCAACCAAATTATAAGATATCTTCCATCCTTAGTCTTCCTTGCTCTATCCAGATTATGTCTATCCATGTCTAGTCTTCATTTCTCCATACAGGCTACAACTATTCATGTATAGTCGTCATTTCTCTATCCAGACTATGTTTCATATAATTTATAGTCAAGATTAATTAAGCTTTAAAGAAAAAATCATCAGTGTGAAATAAATAAATTAAATTATTTTAGGGTTTTATATTGAGACTAATTAAACATACATAAATGCATGAATTAGCCCTTATTCAAAATCTAGCTGTCATCATCCAAGCCATCGTCTTGCTAGAACTCAGTGATATGATCGGGAGTCTTTTCCTCCTCGTTGGTTACTGGGTCTGAGCTCGGCTGCTGTTAACACAGCGACGTCATCAGCACGGGACTCGGATCAAGTGATTCTGCGACGGATGGTTTGTGGATGATCTTAGGCCGATCGTTCCCCATTATATGGAAAACTATGCAGTTATTGTCGCAGCTCTCCATAGTATGTATTTGCTGCCCCATCCCACGGTTATGTTATCCTAAATGTTGGTTGTAGAATCACACGTTTCCGTATGACTTGTTTATTCACCTTCTGTGGTGCTATATCTTGAGTATCCCGCTCCATTAGAAATTGTTTATTTCCTCCAACGTGTGTCCTAGCCTGCTAAACATTGCGTTATTTGTAAAACTTCTCGCTTACTGTTGTGAAACTGCACATCCTCCCCTCCAAGAAGAGGAATTCGTTCTCACCAGACGGTGTTAGCTGTATAGATCCAGGAAATATGTGTAGCGTCAAACCCTAGCCATTTGAGGTAAGTCATATCTGCTACACGTTTGATAATCATCTCTTCGAGGTAAATATTAGAATGTAACGTTTTCCTGAGATCCTTAGCGTAGAATACACCCGTGATAGGTTTACCTCTCATATCTTCAAGCAGGAAAGTTCTAGGATTTGTCACGAGTAACTTACGCTTCTTGAACAGTTACACCGATCGGTTGGTGGTATACCTCTTTGTTAAAACATATTTATGCTTACTGACACAAATAATATCAGATAATTTAAACTTATATTGTGAAGGCTATATTGTTTTGGAAGGTTGATAGTAGGTACGTAAAAGACTATCATTCTTAATGTCTATAGGTATTATCATGATAGTTAAATGTACTGTTCGGTGTACTTGTCTAGTATAGAATCAATCATATCGATCCATCTTTAAGATCTTTTATCCATCAATCTTGTTTACATTGTGTTATTAAGTGTTCTATTGAACCATTCAACAACGATAGTCCTAATATTGCTCTGCGTAGAATGAAGTTTGATCATCTTCCTTCCCAGAATAGCTTTTAAACTGGTATCGTAAAACTAAGTTTAACTATCCATTTACAGTTGACATACAGATAGTAAACCGTTGGCAGTCAATTGGAGAAGAACATGTACCATATCTGTGGTAACGTTCCTCCGTGTCCCAATTTTAACAGATAGCCCCTTTGTAATAAAGGTAAAAAGCTGTAAGAAAGAGCTTGCATCCTTTATTCTATCTCAAAAGGATTTCTACTAGATTAGCCCATTATAGCTTGTTCAACTTGTTCACTGCAAAAAGAGTTATTGCAGGTCGATGAAGTTCGTATGTAGCCTACTCCTTGACGATGAACATGATCATTAGCTTTAACCAGATATGATACATTATTTATTGCATTATCCCAGTCTCACGTACATCTTTGCTGATCAAAAGAATATTGTTAACGGGCGCTGAATATCCTTCTTCAACCAAGCCGTGCAAGAGTCATGATCGATCTACCAACTTACTAGGATCATATCAATATGTGTAATCGACCCCTCTTCCTCTCTTCATCTTGTATAACGTTTTTCCCTCAAGCTCTTCCTTGGGGAAGACAGGTTTAATTACGTGTAAATACCGTGGCACTGTACGTGACTTTAAGCTACCATAAGGTTCGTTTCCGAACTGATGTGGGTTCGTTTCCTCAATAAGTTTCTTGTAGATGTTAAGATCCTCCTTGGTGTAATCTAAAGGCTCTTTTTCCTAGAGTAATTCTAAAATCCATCGATTGTAAGGAACTATGATATTATAGAGAACTACTATACCGTAATTTTCATAAAACAGGATATGTGTATCCCCGAGCTTAGTCAAGCTACCATCGTAGTAAAGGCCATGTGTTCTATCGAAACGAAAGAGAAGTGTGTAAGCATATGAATATAATAGACGCTTGCTTCGTTTCCTTACAAACGAGTGGGGGCCTACTCCTCCTTCTCATTACTATACGTTTTCTTGAATAGGTCTAGGTTATGATTTTAAAGTTACCATCTTCATCATCTTGTTTAACGGTTCCGTGATAGGCTAGAGCGCTTCCTTTATCAACGATATCAGACTCATACAGTGCATCACGTAGCTGTGTATACATCCGTTTAATGATCTTACTCGCTTTATTCTCTGCAACCTTTGATAGCATGATGTGACGTATAAATGTCCCTTTCGATTAATGAACCTAGTAATATATTTAGGCATACATAAGATCTAACTCTACATGTAGCGTTAGTGCAAACGATGGAAATACCTCCAACATGAAATATATGGAGTCGTATTATGCCACCTCGAAAGAAACTCCTCTGATTGGTTTGAGGTTCAATAAACAGGCAATGTTCATCAAGTTTATAACCATAGTGTAAAACACCCCGGCTCTCTTAAACTTATAACCAGGTTTGTTCATTAAACTTTGTAACAGACTAAGGCTATAAGAACTCGTATAATCTGAATGGAGTAGTGAGGAAATGGGCTGGAAGGGCATGGTCTGGATGAAGGAAGGAATAAGTGTGGAAGAATATGGATGTTGTCTGGATGTATAAAGGAATAACAAACCAAAAGCAAGGTCCATCACGTGGACATGCATCTGTTCATCTGCAAGAACACTCTAAGCGGACTATAAACTGATAAAACACAGTTTGATGGAGTCATGAAGTTCTTGATGATGCTGCCCTAAGACCAGGACTGTGATGAAGGTGTGAGAGGGGAAGGATCCGTCCTTAGGACTGGACTCCTTGAACATCATGCGCAAGATGAAGGAGGGGAGTGGGTGGCTGTTCCTGCCCATGCAAGGGTACAGGGAAAGAACCGCCTAAGCTGATGATGATGATGATGTCTAGCAGTCTAATTAATTATATCTTCATGATTCGAACGATCTGTAAACCCATACCCTTCAATTACTCTGGTTATAGTTATCACCCTCATTATACCCTATTTCTACCCAAGCTATTTCTATTCAGTCCCACTCACTGTGCCATATCCCTATCCCTAGCTACTTCTATCCAGTCCCCCTCAGATAGTTCTATGCAGTCCATCTCATTACAACCTATCTCTTTCAGGTCTATTCTGTTACTATAATCCCAGCTGCTTCTAGGACTTCCCAATGGTCTCTTCCCATTGGGTTTGCCAGTAAATACCCTGAACACCATTATAAATTCTTCCATTCGCACTACATGTCCTGCTCACCGTAATCTACGAGATTTGAATGCCCTAACAATGTTTTGTGATGAGTATAGAGCCCCTTTTATATACAAATTAATTTAATTTATGATTTTGTTAAGTTTAATCAAAATTACTTTTTACCCATTCTCATAGAAAAATTGAAAAATTAATGGGGAAAAAATCATTGCCTTTAACGCCTATGTATTGCGACTTAGAGTGCAAGACTTGCTACTGTAAAAGAGATATTTGGTTGTGGCTAGGGGACCTTGGTAAAACTTGATGGCCACACTGATTAAAGATTATAATGATAAGCCATACCTATCTCCTTACCATACCTAACACTTATCTATCTATACAGGACTCCGGCATTTATAGTGGATTTTGACCTAACCCACTATAATCTACAGTCATCTACTGTCTCCGATGGATCATAAATACCGAGTTCTTAAAGGTCTTCTTCCCATCTCCTTCGGGGGTCTGCCCCCTGAGTGTGATCCTTCCATATTACCTTTAAATATGTTCCTAACGCCTCTATTAATACTCATTCTGAGTTCCTACCCAAGCCATCCTTACTTTCAACTCCAATAATATTAGTATTGGTATAATTCTCGGTTTGTTTGGGTTCTTCTTCCACCATTTTCCTTCACTGGGCCGTTTATTTTTCTCATGATTTTGTTTTCAAGTGTGATCAACTTGCACTCTTCCGTTGGTGATGTGGCCCAATTTATATTTTACAAATCCATACAAAGGAACAGATATTATAATGGTCTTGTAGATTCTTAGACTGGTTTGGTTGTAATTTCTCTCCACCCCAATACTTTAGAGAGTAACAAATAACAAGCATTTTCTTACATACCCTTTTCAATGCATGTGGGATAGCTGAGAGATTGGCATAACAAGGAGATAGGTACAGCTTATCATTATGGCTCTAAGTCTGTATTTTCCTTAATGGCTCCCCACGCTCGCTCAACACAAATGAGGGTATATCTCCTCTAAATTATACCTCTCTTATCCCTAACCTCTTAACGTTACTAAAAGGCCAGGCTTGCCGGGTAGTAAAACGTCCCCTACCTGAGGTCCCCATCTTGACCATGTGAGGCTGATAGTGTGGGCAGACCAAGGGCTGAGGTGAAGGCCTTCACCACCTCGGAGGGCACCCCGGCTATCGTCGTGTCAATGACGACATGCGGCGCCTTCTTCTCTTCCAGGGAGTCGTTATATACCTTGCAAACTGAACACACACTCAGCTTGAGCAGATGCCATATATCCGTAGATAATGACTGGCAAGTACATATCAGAGGGGCCGGGGCGGAAAAATATATCAACAATGATTGGGGTATTTTAAAATACTTGAACAATTAATGCCTCTAGAACCGTGGTTCTCAAAGGGTGTCACTAAATCCATTATGTTTGCCAAGAAATTCTAGACATTATGCTAATGTTGATAGTAAAAATAATCAATAGTGATTTCTTCCAATACTAATTTTTAAAAAGAGTGGGAGAAAAGGTTTGAAAGATTTAATATATTTATTTTCCAGATATTATAATGGCTAGCAATCAAAGATTTGAATAATTAATACTTGAGCCTGTCGTCTCAATAAAATACTAATATTATTAATACATATTAATAATATCTAACCATATTAATAATAATAATGTTAGTATAATCAATATTTCAATGAATTATTATTATTATTAATAATAATATAACATTATTTCAATGAAATATTATTGTTCTCACCAACGGTCTCATTTGGAAGGCATGTTTGGGAAACATCTTATGTTGTGAGTGGCGAGTGACATAACGAATGGTACAAGGATGGTTATGATGAATCAATAAATAAATAAACTAGAAGCGCTGACTCAAAAAGGAGGTTTCAGCGATCCAAAGCCCGGTTTAAATGATAGGGTTTGGAGCCCCTCGTGGCTGACTGCAGAAGATCGTAAGCGAGGAGGTTATGCTGCCTGTCCCGGGGCCACGTGGGCTAAGTCGTCGGGTTCATCAAGTAACAGTCGGGGCTGCCACTTGACTCTAGGGAACCAGGTTCGATGACCATGCATGAACCACCTAGCAGTCAGACAGGCCATTAGGTACCTCGTTCGGTCACTCGCATCTCAATATTCACTTAGTTATTCATTTTAACTTAACTTTTAACTTAAAATTTGTATTAGTTATATTAGAACCAATAAACCTTTTAAAAGCCAAGTCTAACGTCAATCACGAGCCTACACAAGTATTCATATCATCCCTCTTATCCTCGGTCAAATACATCTTGACATATCTCCAGGCCCAAACGTTATAAGACATAGAAACGGAGGGAGTGACATTATTATTATTATTATTATTGTTATTATTATTATTATTACTATTATTATTATTATTATTACTATTATTATTAATATAACAAATATTTCATTGCGGACACACACCTCACCTGAATGTCTAATTATACTAAATTTCAGCCTCATACATCAATTTACTTGACCTTAACAATGGTACGTAAAAAGCTTAAAATAGCAAGTGTGACCCCTTAAAACTCGTGAACTGTAATCATATGAATTCATTGAATCAGTAGTTTTAGTTTATAATTGTTAAAATTGTTAAACTAGCTAAAATTGTGCAATAAATGCTGATGGTCGAATGATCTTAAGTAAAGACGCGTGCAATTAAGAGATACAAGTTGTCTTATTTGAGAAAAATTGAACACCACATTTCCCTGTCTCTTAATGTGAAACTAAATATATTTCTTTCTTAGAAAAAAAGTATAATGGTAGTGATTTTAATTAAATGCATTTAATAAATAAAAAGTTGACAAGTTTGTTTCTAAATATAAGTATAACATTTGAATAATATGAATATAGAATGAACTTGGGATACAGACATCACTGACATATTTCAACTTATTGCGAATTTTAGTTGATAGATTCCCAAAGAGTTTTCTGAAAAATTATTAATTTTTGGTAACTTAAACAATAATTATCAAAACAAGGATGACAACAATGCTTGTGTGAATGCACATCGTAATTTTGGTAGTAGCTAATTAGTTAGTTATTTCTTGATAGCTGCCATCATTATTTAAATATGATAAACTATGAGTGAAGAAGGACCATGATCTAGGGTTCAATTTCAAAATAGCTCAGTGGCAGAGCATTGGTGAGCTAAGCTCAAGGTCATGGGTTTGATGCCCATTTCTAGATGTTACTTTTATTATTTTTTATCACTACGTCTTACTACTTTTTCAGGTTATACGCATATAATTATGATAGTCATTCTAAGGGGTAAGGATGAGGAAGGAAGAGTTTTAGAGGTAATCTAGCAGTATTTGCGTGGAAGGAAGTTGGGAAATCAAAAAAACACTCTCAGTAGACCCGACCAGGATTCTAACACCCATCTCCCCGTTATCAGTAGGCCAGTCTAACACGAGAGTGACGCTGGAGACCATTCAGCCAATGAAGTGGGTATTATTATTATTATTATTATTATTACTATTATTAGCACCGCGTCTTACTACCCGTTTGGGTTATACGCACTTACGCTAATGTGCAATGGTAGGGTGATTGTGAGATGAAATGAGGGACCTACAGTTTAGCGTGGAATTCGAACCACGGTGGAGACCTGGCATTCCACACATTCACAAGATGTCTTGTCAGAGGTGAAGGAAGGGTTTGGTAATCAGATAAATCTGTGCCGGGACCGAGGATTGAACCCCGGCCGCCAGCACAGAAGTCTGACACCTTACCCCTACACCACAAGGTCCCATTATTATTATTATTATTATTATTATTATTATTACCACGTCTTACTTTCCCTTTGGGTTGTATGCGTATGTATTAGTTACGTTATGCGTTAGGGATGAGAAAAGTTGAATTTAGAGTGAGTGTACCGGCATTTGCATGGAGGGAGAGAGTGGGAATCAATTTAGAATAAAACACCTTCAGTACATTCTACTGGGATTCGAACCCCGATATTCCCATCCTCGGTATTCCAGTATTTTTCAAGAGTGACGCCTTTCAGAACATTTGTCCAAACAAAACAAATTTCAATTAGTTTAATTTAACTTATGTATGATCCCAGCACACGGCTACATCCTTACCAAAACAATTCCCACTTATTTAAATTTAAGTTTATCTACTGAATTAAGTAGGGAACCATCTCTCGTGTGTGTGTGTGTGTGTGTGTGTGTGTGTGTGTGGAGTAACAGTATCAGCAGCATCCTCACGTTGATCCAAGAACTCCCGCGCGTCTGTGCTGTTTCCCATCACTCGCGTGACGTCAGGCTGGATGTCGAGATCCGTGTTGCGTTGCAGGTACTTCAAGGCGACATCGAAAGCATTGTTCGCTACCTCGTTCTCTATATCATTCACGAACACTGCGACATGGAAGGAGAAATAAACATAGTGACAATACCACCAACAGAGTGACAATACTACCAACAGAGTGACAATACCACCAACAGAGTGACAATACCACCAACAGAGTGACAATACTACCAACAGAGTGACAATACCACCAACATAGTGACAATACCACCAACAGAGGATCTGGTCAAGCAAGTACGAGAGACTTTAACCCGTGTAAGCCCACTCACCTTAACCTGATTGTTTTAATGAATTAGCTTTAATGTGGGGTGGAAGAGAACATTAGCTAAGTCCGTATTTTGATCGTTATCATATCAAAAAACCATTTTTTGCCTAAAGGCTTCAGTAGGTAATTTTAATTTAATTTTAAACCCAACAGTAACTCTTGAATATATAATTGCCAGAATAAAGTTTGAACATAAAAGGCTTCTCTTCATATTCCTCGATGCTCATCACAAATAAAATAAAACACTTTTGAGATTACAATGTGTATTAAATCAAATTAAACGTATCTGATGGAGCATTATTTTATTTGTTTTGGCCAAAAACCCGGTTTTATATTAAAACTACAACAATATATCTTAACTAACTGTAAACTCCATCCCGCCTGAAGAGCACCTCTCAGCTGACGGATGACAACTGTCTTGAGAAGATAACGTCAGCTCGAACCAGACATAGCAATTTGGGGCGGTTTTTTGTAGTGAAATGGTTTGGTTACATTTTAATAACGACTACAACATGGAAAAATCATTATTTTAAAATTAAAAAATAAATACTTATAAACGGTAGTCTCCTGATTCCGAACAGTTCAGATTGTAAACATGAGATTGTTGATACATGGAAAGAAGTCCAAATTGCGGAAACATCATGTCGCTATGCCATCCCACCCCTGATTTTATAATGGAGTGGCCCACAGGGCCCTAGCTGTCGTACATTTTTTCAGCCTTGTCAGTCTTAATTTAACTAAATTACATACACGAGTATTTTCAGGTAAGGTTAGGCTAGGATAGATTAGGCTATGCCAGGCTAAGTTAGGTTAGGTTATGACATGCTAGGTTAGGCTATGTTATGTTAGGTTAGGATACACCTGGTCAGAAGGAGAACCCCGCTTGCCGGTGTGTGCTGCTAGTAACCTCTTCCACCCGTGTCACCACCCTCACGTAGGAATTCCCGCGAGTTGCTCTTTTACTTGTTAGCAATCTGGACATTGGATTATTTAGGTGGCCATAGCATGTTTGGGTTTGCTCGCAATTTGGACGAATTTTGCCCTGTTCGCAATCTGGACTGCTCATAATCAGGACACAACCCTAATAAACAGATCCCAACTTTATTTTTGTCAAATGACGAATGTCTAAAACCTCATTTGGCCACGTTTCCTGGTTAAAGTGTAATCTTTTATCTAATATCCTGGTTAATCGGTTAGGAGATGGGCTGTAAAGGGTGTATTTGCAACTTTTTAATTATCTTGAGCATACTTTGTTGTAAAAATACTCTTCTTTTCTGAAATTAACTGTACACCTTCCAGAATATTTTAGTGGTTGTATAGACAACCTTAGCTTAATTTATCAAAACTTTACTGCAAGAGTTTTGAAATCTTCAATAAAACTTAATTTATGCAACAATAAAAATATTTTGGGAATTCCCTAACAATGTTTGTTTCAGAACTATAAAATGTTGATTTTTAACAGTAGTTTCTAACAATAAAAAACTATGTTCAAAATAATTCAAAAGTTGTAGGCCTGCACTTAACTAAACATTGCCATTACAAATAAGTTATTTTAAGTAAAAGGGTTTTGTTACCATAATTATAAAATTATTTATAAACATTGAATAAAATATTATTACATTATAAATGGATTGTAGTGAGTATTTAAATATTAATGTGTTAAATTATTAGAAAATAAAGTGTTATACAGTTGTTGTTTTTAAATCACGTTTTCTTATAGAACAAGCCCTAGACAAATCCGATCAAACATGGCCAACTCAAATCCAGACTAGACTGGAATATTCCGGTTACATCAGTTACATTGTTTGTAGTAGAATTTATGTAGGAAAAAACTTTTAGAAAATGTGAAATTTTGCAGTCATCATTGACAAACTCAGTTTTTATTTGATTATTATTGTTTTTATAGGTATTGATAGTATCTATCAAAAGTGACAGCTTCAAATTTCATTATCTGACGTACAGTATGAGTACTTGAAAGTTGATCTAGTAACTTTTCTACTCTTCAAGTAATGTTAAAATATTAAATATCTTACAAATGACCGCATGACCACCATATGGTATAATGTTTAGAATACATCATTTCACTCCCAATATTACATCCCCCATCCAAAGTCTTATTTTAAATTTAATTAGTCAAATGAAGTATTAATTATTAACATAGTTATATACTTACATACATTTATACTGGTAGTATTCACTCTACATGGTAAGGTCGTGCAAATAAGTATTAGCAACAAACTTAAGCCATTGCGTAGTTCCATCTTGATTCTGAAATTATAATATATGAGCTTATGTTAGTTACAAAGTAAATAAACAGTTAAAATTATATTTAAATTAATAAATATGTAAAAAATATCAATTAAATTAAATATTTAATCCAATTTAAGATGGTCTAGAGCTCTTACTACTGGCTATATAGATGGGCGCAGGTGGACTGGGCCCCACTAATGACCTTAGAATACCACCCACATTCTCCTCTCAATATGTATTGAGCACTGCTACTTTGCAGTACTATTTCTCTCACAAGGTAAACTGAGCCTAACCTAATTCAACCTAACCTAACCTTAACCATACTCCCTGTTCCCTAAGAGCTAATTTTACCTCAGGCATACTTTACGGTGTAGCTAACGTTCATCTGGATGGCGTGTACTAAAAAAACAGTCTGGTACATTATACTATGAAATGTACAATACATCTGCTTACAATTCCTTTTAGTTGAATTGATGGTGCTCAATCTATCAATCTCTCACATAAAAAGTTTACAATTCACCCCACCCTTGGTGGATATTTGTGTTTTGTTCTTCTGTTTTTGTTCCTTCTTGAATTTTATGAACACCAGAAAGCCAACATTTTACTTAATTTTGTACCAGGGTCGGTGATATGATAACGTTATTTAAATGTAAGGTTCATATAGCTCATTCCGCCGGTGATGGGAGGTCGGAATTAAAATACTGTCCCTCCAAGCAAATGTGGGTACATTTCCTCTATATTATATCTTCTTCATCCCTATCTCACTAGGGTAAAAAAATAAGATGTAATGGAAATGAAATGGATTAATGTTGTGTGTTTTGAATTTGTGTGTGGGTATTTTATCTATAGATAAGAAGAACGTCAGATGTCACCATTGTGTATTGGTCTTAAACCAAGTTTTTGATTTCTCATATAGAGAAATTATTGTAGTCACGAAGATGTTCAACCTTGAGATAATGTTAGATTTTGACTTTATATGTGCCCTTATAAAAATATTGTTTTATTACCTATTTGTCCGTCTGTATTGCTGTCTCCACTCGGGACTGTAGCCTAAACTGTTCATTGGATATAGTTAAAACGTGACATCCAGGAGGTGTTTGATATGACAAATAGCATTAATTACTTGTTTTTTAGATACATTTTTAAAATTAGGGTAGTTAACTGATTAATAACGATTGAAAATTGAGATTTTTTATAAAATGGATTTAACAATTTTGTTTAAATGGGCTTTATTCAAAAACAAAACAAAAATACATTCAAGGGTAGTTTACTGAAGAGAAATTTTTCAAAATGTTTATGACAATTTTGTTCAAAATTATGATGAGTGTTTTTATACGGTTATATAACAACCTAAGGAAGTATTAGGTAATTTACTGATAACCGGTTTTTGTAAAATGTATGGTTCCTAATAATTACAATATAATATGTGAAAAAGTACGTAATATTATGTAAATCCATTTATTTATTCTCAGCATAGTTGGACGGCCATAATTTATTTCCCTTCGATAAACCTGTCACTTTATAATAAGTTGCTAACACTACATCTCCTTATTTTCCTTCAGTAGCGTGAGGTCAGGAAGAAGCAATTTTTTCTCTACGTGATAGTAAAATGGTGTCCGTGGATATGAAATAGATAATTATTTCTATTCTACAAGATGAAAGTACAACAGGCAATGTGTGATAGAGCAATCATCTGATTTTATTTTATTTTATTCGTGTCATTTGATGCGTTTAGAACTAGGCTAAAAAGTGGGGAAATTGCTAACGGACTATTAGGAAGTATTCTTTAACAATATTCACTTAGTATGACAATTGTAAAAATAAAGAGCACTCCAGTCGTGTGTTGATTGTGGTTTTATTTATTCTCTTTATTGAGCATTTAATCAAGCAGTTGCTCTAGCACCTATGGGACCCCTGGAGCATAGAGTGCTTCAAGCGACACATATATGGTCCAATAATAATTAGATCCCAACATGTATTCAAACACTAGACCTTTAGACACACCTAGAGAAAGTACACCAATACGAAAGACTTTCATCTTAGGGTCCTCCGCTGAGATTCCCTCTGAATGCAGATTAATCAATTCTAATATATAAACACGGAAGCTTGTTTGTTTATGAATAGTTGTATAAAAAAGTCATTGTAATGACTAAACAAAGGATAATTTATTCTGATGAATAGATATTGAGGGACCTGCTTCGTTGGCCGTAAGGTCTAACGCGCAACTCTCGCAGTAGACTAGACTGACAATGACGGGGAGATCGAGGTTCAAATTTAGGTCGGGTATAGTAAGAGTGGTTTTCCATAATGGTTTTACACCCTCCCTCTATGCAAATACGGGTCCAATTCCTCTAAATGTAACCTTGCTAATCCCTAACACCATTAACGTAATTAGTACATAGACCTATAACCCGAACCGGTAGTAAAAAGTGGTGCCAAAAAAATATGGAAGGTTTCCTGTTTATGACTAATTACGAAAAAATAATTTTAATGAATTAATTCAAAATAACAATACATGTGGAAGATTCACTGTTTATAATTAGATGTGTAAGAATTCAGTTTAATGAATATATGTAGAGTAATTCACTCTAATGAATAATTCTTGTCAATGAATAAATGAGGAAATATTATTCTTAATAACTATATGTGAAAGGATAACTAATCGATTACCAAATGCTTACTTAGTCCGGATGTTGACTAAATGTAACGACATCTTTAAACCCTAAATTTAAAGAACCGTTATTATAATTAATATTTATTTTGCATGGGAGTAAAGTTAATGAGTGATAAAAACATTGCTAGCTCGTATTTGCAGTGAATTAACTTAAACCTAATGTGATCATCACTCTACTATTAATTCAATAGTACAGTAATCCACAGTCCCTTTATGTGATGCAAATTCTATATGTTCATGATTTTATCATTATTTTTAATTTTCCTCTTGTTTGAAAACACTCAAAATTTGTATTTATCCTACTTAGTTTTTGAACCAATTCTGATTATCACGAAGCTATGGCATATTCAAACATTTTAGATACAATTCCTGGCAACTGCTGGGATCCAAAAGGCATATAACATGTTCAACAGATTGTACTGTAATCCTGCTCTCGGGCAGGTATCCAAGAGTGGTGGGTGGTCTTGGGGGAGGAGGGTAAAGGGTACCAATAAACTATATGTAAAAATACCATAAGTGAGTCGTAAATTCTAATAATATTATTTATAAATTATTGTAAGCTATTCTACTTGACATTCAAGAGGTCCTTTGAGTTACACATCATCCTAGGTTTTGTGTAGCTGGCTGAAATCCGCCATTTCCGTGGCCTGTGACGTCATGAACAATATGGCATGGGCATATTAGTCCAAGCACCACAGGACAAAATATTGTACCGGCTCTACCTTATTTTTTGTTATATTTGTGCAACACATCCTGCTACCCTCTCGAGCTATTCACTTATATACACTAAATAAAGTAAGGAGGGAAAAGACAGAGTTTAAAAAAATTGGACAGTTGAGTAAAAACCACCCCTAAAACATATCCCTCTAGATTCGAACCTCAACCTCCTCGTTACTGGCAGTCCAATCTCTTGTGATGTATAAGTGAGTCAGTCGTATTTTCCCCTGAAATTAATTTTTGAATACACGCGTGGTTCTTATGTGACACAAATTGCATTTCAAAAGAGGACTGGGGGTAGCTCGCCCGTTGACGCATCATGCGGCGATTTTGCAACGGCAGCTCACAGCTGTTAACTTTACATTTTAGAAATGTAATTAATAGATTTTTATAATTATTTATAGATTATCATCCATCATATAATATTCGATATATACAGGCATTTCTCAAATCTCCAGGTAAAAAGTTAGGATGACAATATTTAGTATTTCCACATGATGCACTCGGGGTTGTGAGTGGTGTCAATCATCAGCACAAAGTCCACAGCAGCGAAAGTTCGGTGGCGATGATGGCGTCTGTTTGGGTCACGTGGCATGCTGCATGTGCTGCCTACCTTCCAGGTGCATACAGTGGCAACATTCACGTCTCGTAGCGCGGCCATTTCTTGTCACCAGCACCAAGTTTATTACTTGGAAATACTTGGCTTTTCCCTCCCTATAACCTGAATAGTGTTTTACCTGTGGATCTGAATAACCTTGTATATATGCTTTGATTTTAATTTTAATAAAATGTTAAATATTTTAGTAGAACTGAGGGAATAGTTTTATTAAGTTGTGACTTGGCTATTGATAATTAGTAAACTATGGTATTATATTCCTTGAAGTAAATACTTTTATTTTTTTGGTAGAGTTATATAAATTTATTTCGAAATATATTGCCGTTTTCTAAAATTGCAGCTACCTCTTGAATACTTTTGAAATGTAAAGCTTGTGGCACATCCTCAGTGTAAAAACTATTTTTAATAATCGCTTGGGTAAGAATTCAGAAATTACTGTCGAAATAAAGCGCTCATTATTTGCGTTTAGCTAAGAGACACATTATTTTAGTATTTGGTTCATATCTGGGTGTGTACCACATATTAAATCAGGATATTTTCACTATTCTAAAGGTAGCTACTATATTTACATAGTAATATACCAACAGTCCGTGTACCCTGGATAATAGCAGACTTGCCTTGACTGATTACCCTATGGCCCTGTATTTTAAGCTACGCCATAGTGGAACTAATCAAGGTAAACTTGTAGCCTTTCAGGGGGAATGGAGAGGGCATATATGTACCCGCTATCTTACAGAACTACTCTTGATATTCAACCACGAGATTTAAAACCCTAAAATCATTTAATATTTGAGCATATGGAACTATTGTTGCTAGCAGGCATCCTCTGATGAATTTCCACCGTGCGTTTGGCCCTTGATGAACTGCGGGATATGCACTGGACCTATACTTATGGGAATACATTTGTTTATACAACATAACAAAATGAGTATTAACTTAGGTGACCATCCTATAACTTCATATACATTTTAGCTTCCATTGTTCATTCGTGTTTGGGTACATTCTAGCTTTGGATGCGTAGTGTATTGTATAAGCCTCAAACACAACATTGTGATGATGTATGTAAATAGGCCTGTGTATTTTACTACTAAATAGTAACAAATATGTCGATATCTAGGTCTATTTGTACAAGTAGTATTTAAAAATAAGGTTTTCACACTAGGCCTACTTTGAAATATGTAGCTTAGGAGATAAAGTAAAACTTATAGAGGGTATTTAAAAAAATATTCAGAACTTTCGGATCTTGTAGTGCTCATTAAAATGAGTGAAATAATCCTAGTAAACATAGGCCCACAATCCAACTTACACAGAAATACAGGCAATAATGTATTTCAGTTATCAAAATAAATTGGATACAAAATTAAATGTTATTTGGGTTTAAATGGCATAAAGTTAGCAGCTCATCACTACAAAAAATGCTCTACATGTTTTCCTTCCATTTTAAATATTTGAATCAAACTGCTGCCTTCTCTTTGAAATATCACTGGCTTCATTCTAATCGTCTGACAACTGTTTTTAACTCGCTGTTGTAAGTCTACTAAATCGATTATTGGATAGGAGTATACTAAACTCTTAAAGAGCCCCCATACAAAAAAGGATTAAGGTCAGGGGAGCGAGAAGGGGCCATATGACTGGACCTCTTTGACCCATCCATCTTCTAAAAGATGTACCATTGAGGTGATGTCTGACAATTGGCGACAAATGAGGTGAAGCCCTCCCATACATAAACAACATTCGTTATCTTTCTCTACGAGATACATCCTCCAGTAAAATGGGTAAAACATTCAGGAGAAAATTATGGTAGCCTGAGCCATTTAGTGTGTCCAACAAAACGAGTGGTCCTATTTATTAGTCTGTCTCTTAAAATGTTCAGCTAAACATTTATTGAATATAGCTGTTGTTGTCTTTATTTGAGAAAGTCATGATAACTTTCATTTGCCCATACATGATTATTGTGAAGGTTTACAGATCCATCTCTAGTGAATCCAGCTTGATCAGTAAAAGGAATGTTGGCAACAAATCCTGTGTTTATAACTAATTTTCTGAGAAGACATTGTCAAAACACAACCCTTGCTTGATAATCAAGGAGAGTGAGAGCCTGCATTCATTGAATATGGTACGGGTACAGCAACTATTCATGAAGTAATATCCAGACAAGAAGTGTATTGATACCTTCAATAGCTGCAATACTTCTTACACTACTTCCTGAAGCCTGTTCCACTCTTCTCGAAACAAGAACTTCCATATCGGGAGTAGAAACACTTCTGGGACACCCACGATCCATAACACGTAGTTGAAAAGAGCAATATTCACACATTCGTTGGTGGATTTTCACAGATAGTGTATGGGACGGAATTGTGTGGTTGAGATAATTTTCCTCGTAGAGATGACACGAGAAAGCAGCATTTCCATAGGCACGGCTATTAATAAAATGCATGTCTACCATTTTCGCGTTAGAATAATAAGCTGTTATTATAATAACCTCTTAAAACACAACTAACACACTTCAAACAACTCCCACAGCATAAAAAACTTAGAGTAATGTTATTCTGATCAATGTCGATTGAGATGTTATGCTAGGTGATCGAATATTATTATTATTATTAGCACCGCGTCTTACTACCCGTTCGGGTTATACGCACTTACGCTAATGTGTAATGGTAGGGTGATTGTGAGATGAAATGAAGGCCCTACAGTTTAACGTGGAATCCGAACCACGGTGGCGACCTGGCATTCCCCACATTCACAGGATGTCTTGTCAGAGGTGAAGGAAGGGTTTGGCAATCAGATAAATCTTTGCCGGGACCGAGGATTGAACCCCGGCCGCCAGCATAGAAGTCTGACACCTTACCCCTAGACCACCAGGTCACCCCTGTGATCAAATAAAAGTCCAATACTGACTCGTGTAAATCTAGGTAAATAAATACAAGTTCAATGTCTACAAATGGGGAAAGTTAAATTAAACTACAAAAACAAAAATATGAATTACCTGTATTTCTGTGTGAGTTGGTTTGCGGATCTACATTTACTAGGATTTATATCTAAATGAGTAATACAATATTCTTAAGTTCATGACTTTTTTAAACAACCTGTATAATATCTACCATAAACTGATGTTTCATTAAATGGGGGGGAAACTCCGAGTATATTGTTAGAAGATTATGTTTAATGAATTTTTTATAGACAAGAATGTAAAAAACATTTATATGCCTGTAATGTGTACGTTATTAAAGAAAAAACTTTTTTAATACAAAGCTAAGTTCAATTTTAGGTTACTATTAAAAATTAACCCTGTTGAACGTGTGGTCTAGTAGTATTTTGGCAGGAAGAACTATATCCATTAGTTACTAGAATTACTAAACCTACTCTCACATATTCTTACGTCAAGTCATGTGAACTGCAGTTGTAAATATGTAAAGATATTACCACTCCTAAATAAAATTAAAATGTTATCAATGTTGATCACTATCAAAGTTAAAATTTCCTAAGCAATTCACCCATCCACAATCCCCCCATATTTTACAATCGCTCCAAAGCGTCATGCAAGCCGTCGTTCACACAGTTCTTACAGCCACAATCCCACCATACTTTACAATCACTCCAAAGCGTCTTGCAAACCGTCGTTCACACAGTTCTTACAACCACAATCCCACCATACTTTACAATCACTCCAAAGCGTCTTGCAAACCGTCATTCACACAGTTCTTACAGCCACAATCCCACCATATTTTACAATCACTCCAAAGCGTCTTTCAAGCCGTCGTTTACACAGTTCTTACAGCCACAATCCCACAATACTTTACAATCGCTCCAAAGCGTCTTGCAAACCGTCATTCACACAGTTCTTACAACCACAATCCCACCATACTTTACAATCGCTCCAAAGTGTCTTGCAAACCGTCATTCACACAGTTCTTACAGCCACAATTCCACCATATTTTACAATCGCTCCAAAGCGTCTTGCAAGCCGTCGTTCACACAGTTCTTACAGCCACAACTCCCCCATACTTTACAATCGCTCCAAAGCGTCTTGCAAGCCGTAGTTCACACAGTTCTTACAACCACAATCCCACCATACTTTACAATCGCTCCAAAGCGTCTTGCAAACTGTCGTTCACACAGTTCTTAGAGCCACAATCCCACCATACTTTACAATCGCTCCAAAGCGTCTCCCAAGCCGTCGTTCATACAGTTCTTACAGCCACAATCCCACCATACTTTACAATCGCTCTAAAGCGTCTCGAAAGCCGTAGTTCATACAGTTCTTAGAGCCACAATATCACCATATTTTACAATCGCTCCAAAGCGTCTTGCAAACCGTCGTTCACACAATTCTTAGTCACAATCCCACCATACTTTACAATCACCCCTGGGGGGCCCCTGATTCTTGAGAGCTCCCAGCCACTCATAAATATATATTTTATATTCATCAAGTTTTTCACATTCATAACACACATGTTTGTTAGTTTTTTAACTGATTTTCAAAGCACGTTTTTTTTTTAAAAAAGGTGGTGGTTATTCTAAAGATGAAAATAATGTAGTTTGAAAATGGGGAAAAACTTTTTTTTGCGTTTACATAGTTTAATACTATGTTGATAAAAATGTATAAAGCACATATATTAAGTTTATTAATTTGTGTGAAAGGGGTCCCCGAAATACCACTGTCCCAGGCCCCTGAATCTTTAGGGCAGACCTGCTTTCATGTACTGTACACACCATGGTTCCTAAGAGGTAGAAAATCTTACCTTGACCTATCACAGTATGTCCCTATACTATAGGCTCCACCATAGTTTAACCCACCAAGGTAGTAGATTAAATAACTAAGCTATTATATTTGTTAATTACGGTTATAGCCACATCTAAATATAATATTCTTTAAATTGAAAAATGACACCTAGAACCGGGAATCGAACATGGGACCATTGACTTATTACGTCTGTGCTCTAACCATTGCGCTATCCAGAAATCGTCCCATGCTCGGGGTTAATCTTCACTCATATTTTAAGGCAGAATCTGTGATGGACGTGCGAAAATCGTCGGCGTCAAGGTAAACTTACTACTTTTTAGGGTGTACCTATACTAATTCGATTATTTGACGAAAATGCTTATGATCAAAACGTTAACTTTGAAAACAAACAAAGTATTAACTGTGTTAAAATAGTACTTGACGCTCTAAACTTACTTTTCTCTTGTCGGCCAGCAAAACCACACTGTCGACATAATGATTTCTAGGGAGAGATTGCTAGTCAAACATTATATTGACGGTCGATTTTTAGATATATTTTTTATATCCCCACTGCCGTAGTTGTGAATGTTTTGCCAACAAGGGGAGGTTACCATAGAGATCGTCGCTAGAACACCAAACGTACAGGGAAGTGTGTATTGAACCAATCACGAAGGCAACAAATACGGGATGCGTACATAACCTTTTCCCCGTTGCTCTCATCGATTGTGACATTCAGGTCGCACGCCATTGAACGTGTACGCTCGATAGAAGGTTTTTTCATCAGACACCACTAGAAGATTTGAGTGCAAGGCTGCAAGGACACACAGAGGAGAGGGGAAATGGTGTAATATACCCCTGACATTCTAATTACCCCAATGCTTATATTTTACAGTAGTAGTAAGTCACAGGAATAATATGTCTATTTTTAACTTTCTCAGATAGAGGAAATATTGTGATAGTAAAAAAAAAAATTGAATTCGAGATTTTAATGGATGGTGACGTTCCATGACTCCCTGAACCTGAAAAAGTTGCTTTTGACAGTAAAACTTGCAGTCGAACTAAAAACATCAGTCTACTCTCTTGACCTGATGAAGCTGTCTGTGACAGTGAAAGCTTGTCCTTAAAAAGTTTTTTAGTGTTCTATCTAAACAATTTCTACTCCAGTATCACCAAGTTAATTGTGCTGGTTATCCCTCCTAATTTAAACCATAATTTAGCCTAGTGCTCTATTCCACCAATCTCTGCCATATATACTTTCTAGACTGCTGCCTACTTCTGGCATAATCTTAAAGGGCCTATAACTTAAATTTCCTCCTACAGGAGTGGCAAGATTCATGAGACCTATCATTTCTAAAACATTATAGCCAACTAACCTCAAAATGTCCTACTGCTGTACAATTATAAACTAGCACACCATCCTACACAATTGCTCTCTCATATTAAATTAAACATTGAAAGGAGGATAGAAGGACAAGGCATACACATTTACGAGAAAGTTGTAGGCCTCAAAGTTGTGTTTTAATTGTACACTTTTAGGCCTAACACTTTCTGGTGTTTATCCTTGTTTCAAAGTTTAATTTAATATAGCCGCTTGGCGCCATTTTCCCGTTGCTCTCCCATATTAAAGTTACCCTTATGGCCTATACAGACAAACTAGTAGATATAAACAACACACTAGGAACAGCCAACTCACTGTTGAAGAAATTGGTTCATGGCAAGTTATTGAAGCTTTCCAAACTTTGTATGACTAGATTAAAAGAAACAGGATCCAACCAACAGCAAGACACAACAATCTTTTATTTAAGCCCACTCAACTCATCAAAGCACCTTTAATGGAGAAAAAGTCCAGCCTAGCTTCCATTTTAAAAATTCTCACTCCCATATATATTCTTCTTATTGCTACCTCAAGACCATCTGGTGGAACAATATTTCAACTTAATTGTAAAGAACTTCTTAACAGCGGATTTTCAAAACCAAATTCCGAAAACTGTCAATCTGACCAACCAGAAACGTCAAACCCTTAGATCACTCCGCAACAACAAATACATAATTATCTAATCTGCAGACCAAGAGTCTGCGACCATCGTCATGGACTGCCATAATTGAAGCTGAGACCCTAACTTTCAATATCAGGATCCTACCAATATACAGGCTATAAATGACTACAGGCTACAAACTTCTAGTGTATGTAGGGGGTCCAAAGTAAACCAACTTTTAATAAGGGACTTGTGTCCAAAAAAGTACAATTTGCGCTTTGCGGACTAGAGCTGTTAGTATGTTCAGTAATAGGAATAATTCTCATAATATTTTATTTCCTTATATTACTTTTAATAAAATCTGGCAATGTCAAAGCAGATGGCTACAATAATGGCTAAAAATGATGTCCACCAACTGCGATACAAACACTGCACTTGCGAAACATGTTCTGATACACTCTTTCAAAAATGTCGGGCCCTGTTGGTATTTCTTGCCCTACGGCGAGAATACGTGCTATCAGATCTTCTTCAGTTTCGACAGGGGTTTTGCATACCAGGCTTTTCATGTAGCTTCACAGGAAAAAGTCTAGCGGAGTTTAGTCCATGAAGCGTGAAGGCCATTCTACTGGTCCCCCTCGACCAATCCACCTGTCCCCAAATACTTGGCTGATGTAATCTTGGACGGCGAGTGAAAAGTGTGGTGGTGCCACTTCCAAAGATCAACAACAGGACATTCCCTCCCCGAGGCCAAACAATCTTATCAGGATGTGGCTCACCCACAAAACACACATCAGCATTTATGGACTCACACCTTCATCCTCTAGTCAAGAATATATCATCATTCTGAGAGTGAGCAGAACGAGCCTTGTTATAAAAGCTTTAACTGAGATGAATATATTTGTAAAAGAAGTTGTTTCTACCTTTCAAAGGCAGAGTCAAACTGTAAGGGTGACCCATGATGTCTGTAAGAAAATCTGAAACCCATAGCCAATCGTCATCCTATAAAATTGTAGACTTATAAGGTAGCTCCTCATTTTCTTTAAGAAAACCCTTCAGAACATTATCTTTTAAACTCCAAAATCTCTCAAGCGCCTTTCCCTGCAACAGCCAACGGACACTTCAATAAAGCATCTTTTCACCGTAGTGTTTGTCCTCTACTTCAAGTTCCCTTTTGTTGAGTGCTCAATCTTGGATCTTGTTGATTGATTGATTGCACAATTGGATCAAGTGCAGAACAGAATTACATGTATTTGGCACACAGGGCTTCAAATAACCTTACAACTAAACTACAAAAACCTTTTTAACTTTGCCAGTCATAGTCGGTCCCAGTCCATACAAACAATGACTAATTTATCCCATTCTAAATTGTTGTTTTCATAACAAATTTAATTTATTTCCAAATATACTCACCTCTACATGAAACCAACTGGCACAATGTCGAGAAGCTCTTTAGTAATAGTGGGACTAATGTGGTGTTTTGTTTGCCAATGTCATAATTTGTTTTTGTTATATTTTATTATCTATGGTGACGTTAGGGGTGCCACTAAAGTGCCTTCGATTACCACTAATGGCACGTGTGCCACAGATTGATCACTTCTGTACTAATGCATTCCTGGTAAAACTATCAAAGTTCATTTTGGAGAAAAGCTACTTCGAATTTCTAGAAAAAAATCTACTTGGGAACATGTATGCCCCTTCATATATATATATGATGAGTAGTAATTCATGGATACGAACACTACCACATGATTTGGTAGGTAAATATAAGTCGAAAACACTAGTTGCAAAAAATTAGTTCTTCCCATATCCTTTGAGGAAAAGACATTTAATTTAGATAGGGGTGATATGGAAACGTTGTGCCTGAAACGTGTATGTTGGTTCACAGTAAGTGTCTAAGGGTTGAACCTCGCATTACTATGCATTGCTCCAAACGGTGTATAGATTCGGTGTGCACGCGGTGGAGCATGTCGATGTCAATTGTCGTAACAGCAGCACGTGACCCTCGAGTGACTGCGGTTAGTCGTCAGGTGGGTACACCAGTGCTTTGAGGGGACCCCACCAGAAAAAAAATTAGTAGTGTGAGGTCCGGTGACCTTGGTGGCCATTCCACCGGTCCGCCACGTCCGATCCACTGGTTGGGGTGGACGTTATCGTCAAGCGCGAAGAATGGACTTTGAACCTAATACGTCATCAAGGTTAAATAACTTAGAAAATATAAGCTGTACGCTGAGATAAAATGTTTGCTTTTCAGGCTAAGTCCAAATAAAAGTTAGACTCCAATAACATTGAAAGCCTTATGGTACTTGTAAAACATTCAGAAAAGTAGTAGGCCCTATTCCCCCCGTACGTGTCTAAGTAAAGCTAGAGACACTATGTACGAGTTGGGGATTTTATGATTATGACGTTTTAGTGTTGCGAAGTTGGTATTGTAGTGACATATAGTAAATGCGAATGAATATAAAACTAATATTTAAATATTTATCAAATTATGTTGGTGAATTTATTTTTGCTAAACCATAACGTAAGATGGATTATGTATCAGATGGTATCTTTGGGGATTCAAACGATCTGGTAGCAAATAGGGGCCCACAATCACACACCCAAAACAATTCTGGCCCATATATTAACGCCAAATCGATGCTCATACGCACGAACTCGGGTGGCGTGTGGTTTAGCACATGCCCACAAGTAATTGTTTTAGTTGTTACTCATTCCCTCTAGTGTGAAACAAGCTTCATCAGTCTAGATGATGTGCTCAAAGAAGTCAGGATCCGCAGCATGCTGCTGGAGCCACTGGCAACACTGTACTGGGTGCGGCAGATCAGTCGGGGTGCAGATGATGCATTGCTCTATAATGGTATGGGTGGTAGCCATCATCATGCAACACCTACAGGACTGAACCCTGTGACATCTGTATAGTTTGTGCCACGTCTCGAGAGCTGCGTGCTAGCTGTTACTGGGAGGCAGTTATTACATCTTCAACACCTGATCTCCGTATTTTACGTGGCCGTCCTACATTTAGTCGCGGAGCTGATCCCATTTTACCTGTCTCCCGACAACGCTATTTCAAACGGCGAAGCACATTCAAGCTTTGATGACGTCTTCCAGGGAAGCGATTTTATGTCTATGTCTAATCACCGGTGACTATCAAATTTTAAGTGCAGTGTTGCCATATCACCCCTCTCTAAATTCAATGTCATTTTTGTCAATAGGTATGAAAAGAACGGATTTTTTTTTATTTTTTTCAAATAAAAGTAAGGAAAGAGGGGATTAGTAGCCAAACAGGGAATGTTTACAGAGGGGTTTGGTGGAATACAATGCTATCGTTAGTAGGACAACTACTTTTAACTACGCCTAGCTTAAGGTTGGATCCGGGGCTAGTTGTACGGGTGAATTGGTTATCATTAGTCCCTTCAAGGATAAATTTAATAATTTTGATTAATAAAGGTTTTAATTTATAATATTTTAATAATAATATTGCGAGTTGAACAAACGAGCTGAAATTAACAGTTAATAATAATAATAATAATAATAATAATAATAATAATAATAATAATAATAAAAGGACTTTAAGAAAGAACACAATTTGTATTAACCAATTTGTAATTTTAATACAAAAATAACCTAAAATATAAAGTCGCCGTCACAATAAAAGTAATAAATATATACTGTACATAGGTATAAAGTGTTTTAGTAATAAAAGAAAATAATATGTATTTTAATACTAAACTTAATAATATAAATACTGGAAAGTTTTAGTTTTAATCCCATTGCTAAGTTGAAAGAGCTGTTGCCTAATTTTGTTATTATTATTATTATTATTATTATTATTATTATTATTATTATTATTATTATTATTAGCACCACGTCTTACTACCCGTTCGGGTTATACGCACTTACGCTAATGTGTAATGGTAGGGTGATTGTGAGATGAAATGAAGGACCTACAGTTTAACGTGGAATCCGAACCACGGTGGCGGCCTGGCATTCCCCACATTCACAAGATGTCTTGTCAGAGGTGNTGGAATCCGAACCACGGTGGCGGCCTGGCATTCCCCACATTCACAAGATGTCTTGTCAGAGGTGAAGGAAGGGTTTGGAAATCAGATATATCTGTGCCTGGACCGAGGAGCCTAATTTTGATTAGGTCATGTAGGAGATAGGGTGAGGAAGGTGTTAGTCATTCTTTACAACTTTAAAGTATTGGTTTCGATATTTATTATTATTTTCTATGCAGGAGGGGACGATCACACCCAACACCACCTGGATCCTCCCCAGGCCTAGTCAGGGAAACTCGAATAAATATATGACTTTTAATGTTAATGAGAACAAATTCACTGTGTTGTTTGTAAAGATGATTACACATTACAACAAGTTAATATACCAAATTAAATACACTTTTTGGAATATGTGGGATAAAAATGACATTAACTAAAAGTTTTTTTAAGTAAGATAAACACTTTTTCTTAAATATGATATTCAACGAAATACAATAAGAGTAATGATCTTGATATTTTTTAGACACAATTATATTTATTTAACTAGGACTGATTGCTATTAATGATATGATTTATATTTTTAGGCCTAAATATTATAGTTGTATATATATCCAAACAAAACTAGTTACAGGTTCATATTGTTTAAACTGGCATCATACAAACTGGTCGATAAGCTGTAAAAATAATCTCGGAGGCTAGATTAGACATGTGGCCGACAAGATTTGGAACAACTGGTTGACAAGTTCATGATTAGGTGGACAAAGTGACAGCAAACTGGCCGACCAATTGGGGCTCCAGCTAACTGATCGACAGCACACTGGTTAACATGTGTGGAAAAAAGTGGTCGACAGACAAGTGACTGTCACTCAAAAGCATTGTCGATCACATGGTCGATGTAAATAGGACCATGTGATAAAGAGCCAATTGGCCGACAAAAAGTAGACAAATATTAGGAATGCTAGGTGGGTCAAGTATCCAACCCTAGTAGAATCCGCTGGTCGACTAGCGCATGCATAGGAGGGTAAAGTGATCTACATACGAATGATTGACCAATTTGGGCGAATAATACTAATCGACAATAAACTGGTCGACACGTGTGTACAAAGTAATCGACAGACAAGTAATCTACACGAAGGAGTACTTAGACCAAGTTGTTGATAAGAGTAGGACCATGTGCTAGACGACCAACTGATCGAACAAAATATTAACAAATATTTGATAGACTAGATAACTATTGGCCGTCGACTCGTTGACAAATATGTACATAGAACAACAAAGTGATAGACAGCCAAATGGTCGACAAAAAACAATTGGCAGACAAACGCTGAGATGAATCCTTATAATTGTGGATCACAAGTTAACACATTGCGAATAAAGAACTCGCTAAGCAAAGAGCTAGGTGTTTTATTTTTGTATCCAGGTGTTCTTTCTCCACTATACATTTAGTTATATTACAGTGAACGTCTGTCATCCGTTAATAATAACAATAGCAATCGATTAAAATAGTGCGCTTTACTTAACATTAAATAAACAATGTCCCTTCTGTTTAGTTTACAAATAAAAATAATTAAATGTTGGTAAATCCACCAATCATATACATTATATACATCGAAAATGTAAACCAAATTATTGTAAAATAATAGCAGAAAAGGTATGTTCTCTAAGAAGAAAATACAAGGAATTCATACAAATATTAAAGTTATTTTTATTACAATAAAATAATCAACAAAAATATACACATTTCTCTAACCATATAACTCACAAGTAGCCTAATTAACGTTGTTATATCCTAATTAAATATTACTTTATTTGGAAAGATCCTCATCCGGATTTTGTTTTAATTGAATGTATTTAAAATCTATTTGGCGTTGTCACATGGGCTATTTTTGAAAATTATATGCATGCATAATTTATTTGGAGTGCTTCCCTCCCAGCAAATTTTTAAGGTTGGATGTCTCTAAAAACTATTTGGAGGGGTCCTCACCTCAGTCACATCAATAACTTGGCACATTTTTGAAAATTAAATGTCATTAGAAGTTATTTGCAGTTTTATTCAAGTCTTTTAGCTTCATATTAGAGAATATCAGAAGGTGTGAACTACATCTAGAAGGGGGTTGATTTATTCCAAGAGGAGCAATCACCCCTCTCTACACTCCACTTATCGATTTCACTGTCCCTTATTTGAAGTGGTCCTTTCCCAATCTTTTAAAAGATATTTAGAGTAGTCCCACCTCCAAATTATTTTGAAATTTGGATGTTTCTAGAACCTTTTTTGAGTAGTGTTCTTCGGAATTTTTTTCAAAGTTTGGATACCTCCAGAAGCTATTTTTAATAGTCCTAAACCAGTTTACTTTTTTAAATTTAAATTTCCTGAAAGCTATTCGAAGGGGTTTCCCTCCAAAAATGTTTAAAATTTAGATGCTTCCAGAAGCTATTTAGATTGCTCCTAGCTTGAATTTTTTTCGAAAATTAGATGCCTCTAGAAACTATTTGAAGTGGTCTTCTTTGGAAAATTTTTGATAATTGAGTGTATATAGAAGTTATTTTGAGGTTAATGCAAGATCTTTCAACTTCATATTCGACAATATCAGAGGATTTAAAATATATTTAGGGGGTGGGATTTATTACAGCTGAGATTATTTTCAAGGGAACGATGCCCCACCTGCCCCCGACTCCCTCGGTTCTACCACCACAGATTGCAGTACTATAAGGCATTCACGAGCTAAGTTTACCTGGATGACAGCTCGAAATGTTACTAGAAGTAATCCCTGATATATCACTACGCCAACTGCTGACATCTATCCCTTTGGATGACTGTAATGAAAACAGATGGTAATATATTAATGTGATAGTTAACCACAGTAATTTAGGGCAATATTATTTATATATTTA